>VYZX01033411.1:62460-84840 GCA_013401335.1 Brachypteracias leptosomus | reverse complement strand
GGGCGGGGCGCGCCTTTCTCCGGCCCCGGCCCCGGCCCCGGCCCCGGCCTCGCCGCCTCGGCAGGGACTCTGCTTGCACCTGCCTGCCCGGCCTGGCCCTGTTCTCGGGCAGTACAGGCCGCGCCGGCGGAGCGCGGCCTGCCCGGCCCCCGGGGTGACAGACACCCGAGGGGCGTGTCGGTGGCCCTCGACCCCGGCCGGGCTCGGGGGCCCCAGCAGCCGCGACGCCCGGGCTGCCCGCCGCGAAGCTTGGCTGGGGAGCGGGTCTCCGCTGCCAACACGGAGACTTCATAGTTCGTTATTAATTAGCGAAAGAAAAGCTGTTTCCACCTCTGGAAACACGCTGGGAAAATTGCAAAAGAGCTGAGAAGTTGAGTTTCAGCCCAACCCAAAGCCTTCTTTTTCCTTCTTAAAAGATTTTATTTGGAAAGAGAACAGCGACCAACACAAATGTTTTCTGCATTGTTACTGCACGGCGTTGTCCCGCAGCAGAAGCTCCGCTGGCCGGTGGTGCTGGGGGGACCGAGCGCTCGTGTCTGTCGGTGTTCCCGGTGGTCGCAGGGGGGACAAGAGGCGCTTCCCACACTCGAAAAGCATCAGGCATAATCCTCGTGTATTCCACCCTGTAATTCAGTAAACAGCTTCGCTTTGTGTTATATCCTAAAGGCTGAATAACAGGTTTGGCAGATCAACAAGGGAAATAAGTTCTCGGGGTAGAAATGGCTCGCTCGGTGTGTGGTGTCTTCGGTTCAGCCATGCTTCCTAAAAAGTTACACAAAGCAGTTCCATATAGAATACATAAAGAAGCTCTACACAGCACCCTATACAGGAGGGGTTCCTGATTTGATCACAGTGCCTAAGAAGCATCCCAGCTACAAATCAAAACAGACAGTTCTAGAGATTAAAACTGCCCTTGATTTCTCTAAGTGTAGCTTAATTTACAGAGCGGTTTTTCCTCTGCATGTATTCTGGGGTGGTCTCGTAGAGGTAGAAACTCCAGTGTTCTATTAAAATACAGAAAGTAATGGAACAAGCGGGAGCACAACTTGGCAGCGATGAAAACCGGGCTTGGTTTTGTGAGAACTGTTGAAAGAAAAGTGTATGCAATCTGCTCTGTCCCTCACAAAGGAGGAGATTGTTCACAAGGTCTTTAATCATCAGTAGATAACATCCCCAGAATTTCAAGATAGTTAGAAAAAGCAGAAGAGAAGCAATGCAAACATTCCGCTCACAATTGCCGTAATTGCTTTCTTCAACCCAAACGCACCAGGTTAATCTTGTGGGCTAAGCAGCAAATAGCTCTCCTGACCCACACCCCGTGCAGTAAATGAGAGACCAAAGAGATTGCACTAGTCTAAATGGATCTCTTCCCAGAAGAATGTAAGCAAGATAGTGATGACACTTAAAAAAACACCTGGAAATTGGGCTGCAGCAGCAACACATTCACCAATGACAGAAATTCATTATGCTTTATTGTCTTGCAGTTTCTACATCTCTGTTTCACCCTTGAGACATAACTTGCCTGAGGGAAGAGGCATCTGCAATCTTCTGCCAGAACTCAGGAAAGAAAGCAGTCACCCGGTTCCTCTCCAAACTTTCTGTTGCACAAGGGACGTGAGCCTCACTGTTGCAACCCTATTCCCACCACGAGGTTTGCTGTGTCCTGGAAACTCCCCGCTGAGCACAGATTGTGGGATTGGGTAGCAGTGCACTGTTCTAGGCTCTCAGAAGGCTCTCATGGGCCTTCAGAGGCAGACAAGTCTTAACCATGGAAACACGCCAACCCAACCACTCTCAGCCTGAATTACCACTCAGTTTAGCAAAACTGTACATTACTCCAGGGCTGTGTTAGTACAAGTACTGCATATTCAGATACGTTATTTCACATAGAAAGGATATTTTGGTGTAAAACTGAAGAAGGAAAAAAACCCCTGCATGGTTGAGCATCTTTAACAAATAATACAGTATCTGTGGCAGCAATGATGCCCAGGGTAGCAGAAATGGAAAACTGATGGTGCTTGGTCAGAGACATCTAGAACAATAGGTTTCAGAGGGGATGGAGGATGTCTGGTTATAAACACAAATAGAAGTCACATTCAGCAGCAGCTGGATTTTTGGAGTTTTTTAGGTATACAACATAAATATCAGAGCTTCTAAATTTCACAGAATCATAGAATGGTTTGAGTTGGAAGGGACCTTAAAGATCATCTAGTTCCAGCCCCTCTGCCATTGGGCAGGGACACCTCCCACTAGACCAGGTTGCTCCAAGAAAATTTAGTTTTATCCTGGTACTGTGAGAGATTTGTAGCATCTTCTGACTTCATGGTATTTTTCCTGTCTAGGCCTTGCTTGATGTCTGTCTGTCACAGCAAGGTGAGGAATGACCACCATTTTTAACCAGTGATGTCGTCAGACCCACTCATATGCTTTGCAGGGTCTCTGCTAAAGAACAGTTTTGAACCAGGACTCAAGTAAAATGAACGCAGCAAAAAAGTTCGTAAGTTATACTTTACAGCTTCATTAAATACATTTTTAAATGGTCTAATATTACTGTCTAGAATTTAGACTCTCCTAAGTATCTTTCCCTCTCACCTATTCTCTTGTTTGGTATGTTATTAGGTTGCTTGCTTGCTTGCTTGCTTTTTTAAAATTGTAGGTTCTTGTTTGTTTAATTGAGAGCAGGAAGCAGTAGAGAATACGAAGACCAAATTAAAGCCCTGTTCATGCCCTTGTTTTCTTCTGGTTCTTCTAGAAATCATTATCTTCAGTGTTTTCCCCATCCTCCTTAAAACTTTTATGTGTACTAGGATTTAACTCTCAGGAAGTTTATCAGTCTGTAGCTGTACTTGTATGATAATTGATTTGTACTGGCCCAACAGAACTCTTAACTGCAATTAACACTCATAGAGATCAGCAGCTTTAGTAAACGATGGGACTTTCCCAGGCTTGTTCCTCTGCAGCCCGATCTGGGGTGGGGGTCAATAGCTCTGAATGAACGCCAGCACTCAGGAAAGGCATGAGAGGGTCACGCTGGATAGTTCTGGGAAGCATCCTCTCTCTGGGTGCTCAGTGGAGAGATCACCACACCAACCAGAGTGCTGGGAATGCTGTTAGGAAAGAGAAAGATCTGCTGGGGAAGGGTCATTCCATAGGGCCTGTTTTTTAAACTCCCTTTAAACATCTGCTGCTGTGCACTGTGGCATGGTATTGAGCTGCATGGACTTGATCTGAATCATGTCTTCATGTGTTCCAAGATAGTCAATGGCCATAGTGTAACACTATAAAATACATTAGTAATAATTAGCAGAGATTAAATAGTTCAGACTTGTTTGTAATGTTCTGTCAGTTTCAGACTCTACAATACTTCTGTGTGGTCATTTAGCATTTATCTGTCAAAACTCCACTTGTTCAGTAAGACCTACAGAAAAGGACCAAGGAGGAAAGTTTACCAAGATGGTCCTACTGAATTTCTCTTACATCATTTATCCAGGGCACGGGGCCTGCCCTTTGTGAAATGACACATGCTCATTGAGACTTGGACCTCTGAAGTCAATTGCACAGAATGTTTCAGGAAGCAGAATTTAGATTCCACCAAAATATCTTAGCCTCCTATCTCTTCTTTTGTTTAATCTAGCCATTTAGTTGCTTGCTTTCTTCTGTTCCTATGTCTGATGTTTGTTTGGCTTTCAATAAGGGAGCAGTAAGCAATAAAGAACATTTATATTTCTAATAAACAAAGCATGAGGAGTTTCCTGTCTTCTCTCCTTTAATTCTTTTCCCTTTAAATACAGTTGGGTGCTTGTCTGTGTATTTCACCCCCACATCTCTATTGAACTGTGTTGTATGTCCACCAAAAGCTCCTGCTGTCAGGCTGGCTTGAGATTGTCACCTGTGGTGCTCCCATGGAAGTTCAGACCCACAAAGGGTTCTGCTCCTCCAGTTTTAGGTCAAAGTTAAAAGAGCATTTCCACAAGAGCAATGAGACCTGTTCTAGTAGAAAAGACAGGTTATTTCTAAATATTAGCCACAGAAATAAAGAATCAAGCAGATATCACCAGACAGCATAATAACAGAAGTTTAATATTCATGTCCATGTAATGAATGAAGATGCATTAAATTCCAAGTATATAGCTTTGTTTATATATATTTAACAGCATGTATCATACAGCCTCAGAAGATCATATGGCATATTCTAGAGAAAACACTTTAGGCTACATCTACACAAGTTAATTAAGTGGAGCCAGGTGCTGGCACATGGTTGTCCATACTAGGTGTTAGCTCACAAGTTGTGTTATTTGGAACTAACTGGCACAGGCCAGGGAGCGTTCCCCGTGGCAACTCTGCATGCAGCCATGCTGTTCTGTTCTGTTAGAGAGAAAATGCAGCTGTGTGGCCTTCAGCTGTGCTCTACCAGTTGGCCTCAAGGCTAATAAACTGTCCCTGTTTGCTCATTATTGTGTTTTATTATTTGTTTCAATTACAGATATTTCTTCAAAGCAATAATCGATTCTGAAAGAAAAAATATCTCATGGGCACTCACAAAATGTCCATGGCTGAGTGAAACTTCTATTAAAAAAGTCTTACGATTATTGCAAGTTGGAGTGATTTACAGGCTGCAGGATTTGTATCCTCCAGGTTCTGATTCCCCTTCTCTCTTCTTCTCTTCTTGCACATGCTTTCCAGTCAAACCAGCTAGCAAAACAGAGGTAACTCTGGCAGCAGTAGGAATCCCAAGAGAGGAACTTCAGCAGGGTAAACCAGTTGAACAGTGAAGAATTTACCAATGATGTATCAAAGGCACCCAGTTTTTACCCACCACACACCCAAAGCAGTAACTCGGCCTCCTGTGCCTGGTTCCACATATGTTTGGAACGTATCCACTTGAACAGATAGAAGAAGAGAAGCTTAAGGAACATTGCATCTCTTGCAGATACATTTCCATGTGCATCAGTGGCTGATCAAAGCTGTGCATCCAGAGTGCAGCAGCTAAGGTGTCTGCTCCTGCTGCTTGTCCCTGCTTGGCAGCAGAAGTCACACCCCAACACTCTGTGCTTTCAACAAGCAGCAGCCTACTCCTAAACCATTGTGAGGCAGCAGCTCCCAGTCCTGTAATGGTTCAGGATGTCCTGGATACCAGCAGAAGTACCACTAGAAGTACTGCCTGGGAGCAGACAGAAGCAGAGAGAACTGGCAAGATCTGAGTTTTTTTCCTGGCCCAATTCTTATGCCCCTGCTAGATGGATGAACTGCCTGAATGCTGCCTTGTCAGTTCCACATATCCTGCTCATTTACATTCAGAAGTCTTCAGAACAGGGTCCCTTACTCTGTACATTTCCTAACAGAGTGAGTTGAGGCTCCAGACCCTACTGTAGTACTCATAAGTCACACTCATCCAAACCTACACTCTGAAGCTAAGGTCAAGCTGATCTAACCAGAGTGGCTATGGAAATATGTCTGTAGAGGGTCTTTTGCAACATTTTCAGTAACGGTGGTATACTGTTACAGTTGTGAATGTTGCTTTTGTTTGAGCTCCACAAATTAGTGATTTTTTTTTCCCGTGCCACAGACCCAAAGGAATTTATTCACAAGTTCATAGCACTTTGTTGTTTTCTTAAGATATTATAAATATATTGGATAAAATTCAACCTTGGGTATGTCTCCCTGTATTGAAACAATGCAACTACAATAGCCTAGCACATAAATAATTGCAACTACAAAAATAAATTATGAAGGGGCTTTGAAAGTGAAATAACAATAGACAAAATGTCACCAAAATCCTCAAGCTGGCAGAAGGAAGTAAGGCAGAAAGAAACCCACTTCACTACTGATTGCAGAGCACATTTATTTCTTGCATCTCTGAAGTATTCTTCACTGAGCATGATCGGGGTCTGTTCCTGCTCATAACAAAATTAAGGGTGGAGGAGAATAAATCAAGATAAAATTGCAACATTAATTATTTAGAATTCCTCTCAAAGAAATATGTGAGGACTTCAGTCTTAATACAATCATTATCTAATGAAAGCTTTTGCCTCTCCATCTTCTATAAAATAGTAGTTGACTTCTTGACATAGTCATCAGGGTTGAACACAAAAAGCTACAGCTGGAGCTGCTCCAACATACAGAGCATTCAGCTACTGAAATCACTTCCTCTGAGTTTGCATCCTACATGCTGAGCAGGAAATGTGGGATTTCACTTTGCTGTCTTGTCCCTTCCCATGGATTCTCCCTCGTGCCAACAGTGTCTTAAGGTACAAGTCAATGGCTCCTGTAATCTGTTGCCAGAGCGCAGAATGTCCTGATCATAATTAAGCCCTGACCACTTGGTATTTACTTTTATTACATTAATATTGAGAGGCCCCAGTGAGATTGGAGCCAATTGTGCAGCCACTGCCTCAAAGACCTCACAGAGCACAGTGAAAGAAGAAAGAATTATTTTCCACAGCAGCAAAAAGAGCTTCATTTTGCTGCTCTTCTCCTTGAGGCATTAATCATGAGAGAGACAAGGAATAAACCTGTCCCATATGAGTGATCTGTGCAGATTAAAGTGTAAAAACATCCTCTTATCTCCTGTTTTATCTTTCCCTTCCATGCTGCTGCTTCTTTCCCAACTAGAATCATAACAATAAAAATAAGAGTGAAGTCAGCACTGGGCAGGGATGTTGGAGTGTCTGCAGCATCAGAAGCAGTGGAAGCAGGCAGGAGTCTCGCTTGATGTGCTCTGGCTCCTGTAGCAAGAACTTGGCAAAGGGAAGGAGAAGGATTACATCTGTCAGAATAACTTTCATGGGACCCAACTCTTACAGGGATTGTTTAAAATCCACATAACGCTCTGGAGTGTTAATGCTTGCATTGGGACATTTGCATTAGCAGATAAATGTGCAAGAACACATTTCCAGACATTTGCCTAGTGACTGCTCTTCTGAGCAGTTTGCTGAAACTTGGTCCAAGGTCCATGAGGTCCTTGGGCTCCTGAAATGACTTCCAAGGTTTGTAATAAATTGTGCAGCTGAAGTACCGCAGTTAAGCAATTCTCACGATAGAAACAATGTGTGGTGCACTGCACTGAAACCACTCCGTGTTATTTTAACTTTTCAGCCTTTGAAAGCTTTCAGAAGGGAACACATACTGAAGAAATTCATACCTACAGATGTTGTGAGAAAAGGAGAAGAAATTGGGGATAATGCCCCTAAATTATCACCTGCCTAATAAAAGACTAGTGGATAACATAATGCTGATCTTCCCTGTGCTTTGTGTTAGCCAGAAGTGAAGAAGAACACTGTGGTTGTTGAAGTATAAGCACTCCCCTAGATTTCCAGGGAGCCCTGGTTGAATTGCTTCTGTCCCTGCAGCAAAGTCCCTACTTGTTTAGCCATGTCAGAGGAGTGAGGACTTGAATGTGACATGCCATAGGGTTGAGTGGTGGTGTCTGGGAGGGAGGGGTTCATTTTCAGGCACAAAAGGCATTGCAGTGTTGTTGAGTTTCCCCTCCTGTTGTACAAATGGGCTTGCGTCACAGTATGAATCAACAAACAGGTGGTGTGGGCTTTCAAGGAGCTTGAGCTGGAATGGGAACACAAGCCATGAGCTAATATACACCACGTGCCCTGTTCATTCACTTCTGCCAGGCAGGAAAGGTAGCACTGCTCTACTGCAGGTAGATGCTCTGATGATAAATGTCAGAGAAATGAGAAGGGACTTGGATACTGCTGTCATGGGTACAGATTCAGGGCACAGATTTAGTTTGTTACTTTCTTAAATGCTATTATTATTACTATTCACAAATAATAATTTATTATCAGGCTTAGACAGTTTTTGTTCAGCCGTACTTAGGATGAATACAGCTGCTAGCTTTCAGAGGCAAACCCAAATTATTTCAGATAAGATCCATTAAGGTACCAGTGCACCAGCGTCAGCAATAAACAGCTGGGATGGTTCCTCCCATAAACAGCCCCTTACGGAACACACATAAATGATGCAGATCCATGCAAGCTATCTTGTGCAGCATTGATTTTCTGGAAACAAACACAAGAGCAGAGCAGTCTCATCACAGAATCTTTACACAAATCAATAGTGCAAAATCTGCTCACTGTGTATGTACTTTGCATGACTAAATCAATTAAGAGGCATTAAAAGGCCATTAAGTTGCTAAAAATAGGCAAATGAGGAGTATTCCGTCCCAGACTCAGCAGTTGGCAGAGGGTATGTGCTGCAGTCATTTATCATGAACCTGATCTTTGTTTTGCTTAAGAGCCCATGAAGCGTGTGATAAATTAATTCATATTTGAGCAGCCATGGCAGGTTGGCAGAGGTACCCCGGACTGAACATGCTTTTTATTGCCCAGTTATCTGCAGTCTTAAAAAAATGTTGTAACTGTGAATCAATATAGGTGACTCATAAATTCTGACTGGCATTTCACCCCTGTGTTTCTCTGCTTATAGAATAAAAGCTAAGAGGAAAGCCATAAGGAGAAGTGTGACGGGACACAGTAGAGGTAGATAAAGGCAGGTCTGTTAAACATGTTAGATACTGTTAAAAAGTGACATGTATGTGATGCAATGCAATTTTAATATTACATCTGCTAAGTATGTCCATGTTATGGCTTGTTTTCTATTAAGCTGTTCATATTATCCTTGTTCTGGTTTTTGTTTTTTCCAAAAGTATTTACAAAATGAAAAAAACACAGACCAGTTTAAAAATCAGACATAATTCTACATAGTAAAGAACCTGCTTGACTTTATCACATTTAAAGACAACTGAGAGAAAGGGTTTACAGAACCTGGTGTGAAAGGCTGCTGCTGCTGAAGATCTCTGAGAGATTGTAGCTTTGTGTTATGGAGATGTGTGTTATGGAGAAGGGGGAACTCAGCTTCTCAAATCTCCCATCTCCCAGCTAAGTGATTTATTGCCAGATATGAGCAGGACATAACCTGTCTGCCCCCTGTCTGTGTTTCAAGGGACAGTTAGACATGCTCTGGCTATTTCTGCTCAACCAGGGTCAGCAGGTGACAAAGACTGGAGAACCCCAGTTTTTTGCATCTCCATTGCTCTCACCTGTGAGTTAGGCTCTGGGCACTCCTATAGCTCCAGGGATGACTGCAGATGTCTGTGGGTCACAGGGTTGGGTCACAGACATTGTGAATGCACCTAAGTGCCCATATCTAAAAAGCCCCGTAGGCATTGAAGACCATGAATCTGACTCAGGATGGACACTGTCACAGAGCTGCCAGTCTTCAGTCCTGACCCTTCCTAAATGCATTTCTTTAATCTTACTCATCTTTTCTGGGACTTGTTTGCTCCAGCGCTCAATCCAACACACATAATTGTCTGCAAGGTGTCATGCATACCTGTAGTTATCAGATTAAATAAAACTATTTTAATTGTAATTCCCTTAGTTTAAGAAGTAGGAAAAAAGCCAAGGTGTTGCAGACAAATTATAACATTTGTTGGAAGGAGGGAGGTTCTGCCACCAGTGCAGTTCAGAGCGGTGCCTGGACCCTAAGCCTGCAGAGACAGGAGTGCAGCTCTGGAGACAGAGACAGCTCTTAGTGGGAGGAGAGAAGAAAGGAAGCGAGGGAAATGCAGAGGCATCCCCTGGCACGTTTGGTTACTGCAGAGCACATATCTGATTTTATCAGCGTTGTTAGTGTTCAGTCTTGCAAGAAACATTTTGAAATAGAAGGGTGAAGGAGTACTGTATGCCCAGTGGTGTGAAAGAGTAAGAAGGGGGGGAGCCTCATCAGAAAGCATCAGAGGAGTCACTGGGAGCAACAGCTGAGCTGAAAGGCTCAGTAGGTTGCTCTAATAAAGGAGAAGATTAGTGTCAATTACAAAAGTGTTTTAAATAATATTTCACAATGGAAGAATATAATGGATTGCATTCTGTTTTTTTCTGGAAACAAGAAGAAAGATGTCAGGAGATGGATTAGAGTATTCCAATATGAAGATCCTGGATAAACTAACTCTGTATCAGTCCTTCAGGCTTTCTCAAACTACATGGCAGGGTATCTAGCACAAAAACATGCTGAGAAAGGTTGAGATTCCAGAAACACAGTGACTCATGCATTTCCAAAACAGTGTTATAACAAGCTGCTGTCCAAATATCCTGCTGTATTACACGTAATGCACATTCAGTGGTGCTGCTGGCACACTTCCCTCTGAGTCAGTATTGAACCACTGCCCCAATTCAGAGTTAGGAGACCACTGCGCTGCTGGAGCTTCTGTTGTTACAAACAGATGTAAAACAAATGCCCCAATTCCTTGCAGTCATTAGTATCCTCTTACAGATGGCAGAGACTAATTAGTCTCTGACCTGATGACCATGTATAAAGATAGGTGCTTACCTTCTACATCTCTGTACCCTTCCAGTTGGTTACAATTTTCAGTTGGATTAACATTTAGCTCTGGGGGGCTGGACTCTTAAGTTAAGGGAAGAGAACAGTAAGCTGGAAGGGAACATTCTCTTTCTTTCACTACCTATGCAATGATGTGTGTTAATGCTATATGACCTTTCCTGTGGATCCTCCTTGCACTGTGTGTTTGACAAGCTCTTAGAGGCACAGGAAACCATGCGGAGAGGTGAGGAGTGAATAGAATGACAAGTACCAGCCTTACCCATAAAGACACGAAGGGATTAATTGATGCCAGGGAGCAAGATAATTTTCCTACTCTACAATCCCTGGAGTAATCTTCTATGGGGATTTCTCTCAATTGCCCTCTTTTTTTCTATCCCAGGTCTTACTGCTAAAGAGAGGCATTTAAGTCTTTGGGAAATCTTGACCTGGCTATGTAGACATTCACCACAGCTTGTAAATGAACTAGAGGAAAAAGTATTAATAAAGAATTGAAGTGCTGGGGCCTAGGTTCTGGGCCCTGAGCTGGAGTTGACCTATGGATGAGTCTCAACCCAGCAGTGTGTTTTGTTCCCCAAGTGGTTCTCCAAGACCCCAGAGGCAGAACCTGGCCCACCTGTATGAGGCTCTGCCTGCCCCCAGGTGATCATGGTTGGGGTGGTGGGCGAGGCTAGACCTATATCAACTAGGAACAGACCAGTTAATGAGAAGTAACAAGGAGCTGATCAGTTTGAAGTGAGTTCCTGTTGGGGACAGCTTGCTGAGCTCTCTCTCAGTGGTGTGTTCCCCCTTGGCTGATTTGAGACAGAGAAGAGCAAACAGATGAATAAAAGATGAAGTTATGCTGAGGGGATGTTGCTGAGTTTGGTGTTGGCCCGAGGAAGAAGAGAGCTAGCAGCACAAGAATTAGCAGCACTGAGCTTGCACTGAAATGATCATATCCAGATCTGTTCAAACGGAAAAAAATAAGAAACCAGACTGCAATCAAAAATTTGAGGCCTTCTCTAATCATTAGATGCACCACAAATATGAAGAAAGAGTAGCAAAAACCTCTTTTCCTTTTTAATTTTTTTAAAATTTCCTTTTAATGTACTGGTTGTTTCCTTGAAAAAAAAAAAAAGACATCACGAGGCTCTATGTGCCTTCGTAGTAAATTTTTCGCCCCCTGTAACTGTGACTGTTTCAAACCATGTGGAAATCTGGGAATAACAATTTGTATCCTAAAGGCAGTTTAATTGAATTGATAGTCTGAAGTTTGAATCTTTCCCAGAGCACATTACTTGTCTGTTTAAATAGAGGGAATTTTTCAAATGTTAGGTGTTGCCTAATGTGTACTGGAAAACCACCTCTGTAGATCTGCACTGAGGCAAGATGGTATTTGAATCTGCTGGAATGCTTTACATATTCATATCGCCTGAAGGCTGGAAACTTTTTATCACCAGCAGAGTAGTACAGATGACAATAAAGATACAGTTCAGGCAATGGAAAATGAGATGAAAACAGTTGTTGAGATGCAAATTTTCTCCAAAACACTTTTTTTTGAATGCAGAAGTTCAGATGTCTTTTGTGCAGATGTACTGATTTGCAGAGTATGTTGTACTGGACCCTATGGACAGTTCAGATAAGTACAGCTTGATCCCTGAATGGACTTTAGATGTAAATGTGGAAAACACAACAGCTTTTCTTGGCTATAATGAGAAGAGTGATATGCCATGTGCCTGCAGCTCGGACTGAGCTGGATAACTCCCTACAGCATTTCCTTCCCTACAGCATTCTTGCTGGCTAGATCACAACTCATTTTTTAGCTATTACGGTTTCCACAAATCTTACTCTGGGGATATAACTCTCTCCCCAAGAACCTATCTTGAATGGCAGAGCAGTAAAACTGAAGATATGGTAATGAAGAGAAACCTAAATCTGCTATCATTTTTAACCTAGTGCTAAGAAGTCCAGGAGAATCAGGTTATAATCTGTTTTAGTCCTGTCTCAAATAATCCATATAGACTTCTTGCAGTAGACTTTTTGCAAGACCTTTCTACAATACCACTCTTAAAAATCTAGTTTCAAGATCAAACAAGGTTAAATCAAGAACAGAGCTACTGAAAGATGAGGGAAGGACATGGATGGCTTTTATACCAATGCTTAGTTTTCAATTCTACAGCTGACAGGATCCATAAGCTTTACTGATGTCTGGAGATCTCTGGGTGTGTGCAGCCACATTCCTGTGCACACAATAGCTGGAAAAACTGCTGTTGCAGCCTTAGAAAACATAGCTTTTCTTCACAACTACAGTTAATTTATAAAACTGCAAGATGCAAATCTAAGATTGCAGTTGGCAACACAGCAAATAATTAGGGATGCTTTACCTTGTGGAATATATTCATGAGATATATTAAATAAAGATTTATGCACTCACATTAAATAAGAATACTCATGTACTCCACTACATGACATAATAGAAAAATACCAACCAACCAAAAAACAGAAGACAATGCAACGTGCACACACCTAAGGAAAGGAAAAGAAAGAAAACCTGTTGAATAAGTAGTGCTATAAAAAGCAGTAAAACTTTTGCCAGAGACCTTGTAGTCTCTTGCACAGACCTACAATTGTGTTTGATCCTCCTTCTTCAGTTTCCCATGGGACCCTTGTCTAGCTTTGTCATTCTTTATTATGAGACTGACATCAGTCAGCTGGTTTGTAGCCAGTAGCACTAATAATAAACTGGCAGGAAGATCAGAAATTACTGGAACTACTTGGTCATCTTGAAACTGAAAAAGGAGGACTACTCCAAAACTCTTTAAGGCAAAAAAAGACACACTCTTAAATGCTTTTCTATAATAGTTGTTTCACAGCAGAAGAAGCCTACAAAGTTCAAATTGTTTCAGTTTATTTAATGGTATGTTGGCCTTAAGAGTTGTGAGAAGAGCCAGGAAACAGAAACTAGCTCCTCCAAGAGGTATTCTTTTAATACCAGCAAACAAAAAGACATATTGTCAAGGTCCCAAACCTTTAAAAGCATAGAAATAATTTATTAATGAGACTGACTTTTCATATCATACTGCCTATAGCTTTATAAGTAACACACTCCATTTGTCTAAGGTTTATGGTCTAATATGGAATGTTGAGAGACTTGCATCAGCTACACAAGCACAGTGTGTGATGGAGCTGCATGTTTGACTGCCCCTCTTGCACGGTTTTTTGAAGAAATTCAGCTCTTCTGTGCTGAGGTCATTCACTTACAGCTTTATAGTTTTAACCTGGCTCCACAGGAGTATGTAGTGACTGGCTGACTGCTTTTGAATATCTGGCTGAAACGAGAGCTTGGTGAAGCTTGGGAGTATCTTACTAATAGTCTTGTGAGTGGTAAGAAGATGGAAACAATAACACAATGCTTTCCCCTGTCTCTGCACCTCTAGGTTTCTGAGTGGAACCACACATATCCTGAGGTAGCTTCTGCCATTGCATGCCATTTTTCTATTAGTTTCCTATTATTTCTCTACAGATTTGGTGTGCTCAATAAAGCATCATTTTATCCCCTTTGAAAGTTCCTGAAGTAAGAACAGCAAAGCAGTCCACAGAGTTATACCAAGTTTAGCAGTGACAAGGTATTTGCCAGCTGGAGGGCACCCAGCTCAGGGGAGAATGGCTGGAAGCTGGATACAGCCTGGAGCAGCTGTATCTGTATTACACCACGACTGATGCAGTGTGTCTAAAAGCAATATGTACTTCAGAGGTTCAAGCAGCAGCAGATTGACATGTGCTATTGGTGTGTCAGGCACACCTGGCAGGGCCCTCTCTGAACAGGTCAGCACCAGAATGTGAGTGCTTAAGTCTCTAGATGTCCAAAAGAGATTCTTTCTACTCGAGTTGCACAGGTCAGTGGCTCCTCTGCAGAGGTATATGATGGGGTATGCAACTATTTATTCATCTGCTGAAGAACAGTCACCAGAAGTTCCAGAACAGGGACAGTTGGTAGTTAGGTCAAGGAAAACAGGACTAGTTGCTCTAAAAAGGTGTGTGATACAATGGACAAGTGGTGGGACTGATGGAGAAGCACACGGCAGAAAACTTGAGTTCTGAATCTTCTGTGACTTTATATATACTTTGGCTTAACATTTTTAAAAAAATGTAGTCAAAAAAGTTCACAGCTCCTCTCCAGCTGTCTGCTGGCTTGAGGTTTGTGGCTCTAGTCAGTAATGAAGGTAGTGAACTGCACGGAAATTCGCACAGCACTTAAAAAAGGGAGGATCTTTTAAAGCTCTGGGACCTTTCCTTATAAGTGTTTTAGAAGAGGACAGAGTGCCCTTAGTGTTTTTTTTTCTTCCCCAGAAATACATGACAGCATCTATACACAATGGATTATGCACCAAATTTAGCAGGTTCAGCTTGGTGCATACTTTCTACATGGTTCAAGAGCTATAAAATACTCCACAGAGAAATGCTGCTGACAATAACTAACAGGCAAAGAACAAGTACATAGGGGAGCAACAATGAAACAACACACGAGTCCCAGAATACTTGTAAATTTTTGCCCAAGGAATAAAAAGAAAAGCAAGACCTACACTGGAATGGAACAGCCAGCTGAGGGCACTTCAAAGGTATTATTTTTTCCTGTATAAGTTATCCCTGCACAAAACCTCCCACATTTAAAACATCAGATTGTGCTTCCCACTTATATTCTGCATTTTACTTTGGTACTCACCTTTTCAGTGAGTGCTTTTAAAGGTAAATCTGTTATACTACATTTAACAGTACAGCATGTAAAACGTGATGCAGGTCCAACTGCACCTGAATAACAGCTGCTGAAGTGTACCCAGCCTCTTGTGTGGAAAGCAGAGTCCTGCTGTTTCTGATGGAATCTTCCCCTAACTGCCAAAATCTTTTCAAAAGCAGTTTCTCCAAGAGCTGAATCAGTGCCCATTGAAAGCAAAGGGAAAGATTCCTATTGATGGCAGCTGTCCCAAGTAAGTCAGAGGTCTAGGCTGCCCTTGCCAGAAAATTTTGTTTATGTGCATTCTGATGACTTTTAAAGCTTCTCTTTTTGTAGCTTGCTTTCTTATGGACCTTACTTTTCAGTTATTTTTTCCCAGACACTTCACATACTGGACAATGTGTTTCTATTGAACACAGAATGTAATTTTATCAGATTAATTTTTGAGAGACTCGCTTTAGTCAGGGTGCACTGGGAAGCATGAACAATGTTAAAACATTTTGCCATCCAATGGCCTGATTTTCCCTGTATAAACACATGGGATGAAGGTAAAAGACTCAGTCATGTGCTAAAGAAAACGGTGCGGTGCCCTCACAATAAAACCATAGAAGCCAGGTTTTTAACAAGTTTACCCAATGGTTGAAGTTTACTTGCAGTTTGGCCTTGGAGGTAAGTATAGACATTCCAGTGTGGATGGGCTTTGAGGGCTGATTTCACGGTGGAAAGAACTGGGACAGTCTCCTAAGCTCTCAGGGAAGGCGTGGGAGCCTGTGGTCATGTACATACTCCTTTGATGCCACTAAATGGCAATTTATTACCAAGGTGCAAATCAAGTGAACAAACCTGTCTGAAAGGGGCTCATTGGGGCATCTGAGTTATCTGTGAAAATGGACAGGAAAGGAATGAAAAACTGTGCACCTCTGGGTAAGAGTTTATTTCTGGAGGGGCTCTAGCCCATCATTTCTTAAAATTGCTATGATGGGGTAGCTGGCTGCCTGCAGAAAATAAATACTGTCTGTGGTATAAGCAAATGCTCTTAGAGTGCAAAGACTGTCATCTTCTGTTTATCTTTAACTAAACTTGTTTTCTTCTGTTGGAGTAGGAGCAGGAACATTATATGCTGTTGCAACTCACTGTTTTCACAGACCAATATTGGTCTAGGCCAGTTAGGTTTAAAAAATCCACCAGCCCCCCACCCTCTCCAGAATTAAGAATAGCAAATTTTGTTACACCTTCAGTATCCCAACTAATTATTCAGAGAAGAACCACAACTAGCTGGAGTTTTGGTATCAGAGGTTACCCCTAACTTCTCACTCCTTTGGTGTACAACATATCAAGGGAAGAGACAAGATAACACTTAAACCTGAACCATCATGGTAAAAATAGTTAAGGAGTGGCACCATAAAGAAATGTGAAGTGATTTCAAGGGCTGAATAAATCCAGTTTCAGGAAGAAGACAGCAGTTTCCCAGGCAAGAGTAAATTGCTCATGCTAACTTTCACAGAGGCAGGATGTGATCTTTTGCCCATTGTTAATCTGGCTGCACCCTAAATAGCATCTCTATTTCCATAACACAGGACTTTAGTTACACAAATCCTCTCTATCAAGCCGAAAGACTGCAGGTTGGATCGGTGAGATTCAGCCTTCCCTTAGTAGAGTGTTGTGCTTCTATAAAAGAGATGCCCAGTGAACATGAGCTGTCCCAAATCCCAGATCCACAAAGCCAGCACAAAACATCAGCAGGAATCATCTTCACTGCCTCTGTCACCCTGTACCAGCCCAGACACCTTGAACTCTTATGCTGGAAGGTGAAGGGATGTCCTCAAATTTGCTTACACAAACTTAGTATCCCAACCTGGGGTCTCAGGACACACCTGCATGCAAAAAACTAGATACTCATTGTGGAGATAAATTTTTAAAAAGCTTAAATGCAAAACAGTCTCCTCTCTCCTCCCATAACCAGCCAGTAATTTGAATACCCTGTGGTAATTTTGTAACACAATCTCCTATTGCTCTAAGAGATGAAGCCAGCTGGGCTGTGGGGACAATGTCTCTGATGTGGCATTTAGTATCTAGCCTGGAACAAAATGTGTAGGCATTTCTCCTCCTCTCATACTGCAGCTGAATGACTTTGCTGTGTTGATTTGAAATGACCTGACTAATCTCAACTTCCTCTAACAGTTTAATGAAATGTCAAAAGTGAACAAGGTCCTCGGAACTGAAAAAAGACCATTCAAACAATGATGAAAAGAAACACATGGACAGCAATTTTTAAACAGTCTTTGGGCTACTGGAAATAATTCAATGAGTTTTAGCCAAGCTGCAACATAAACATACTAAGAAGGGACCAAAAAATGTTTTATATAAAGCTGCATTTTTCATCTGGACTGTTTAATCTATTTTGGGATTACAAAAAGGAGGTATATGGGAAAAGCCAAAATTAGGTAAATGTGAAAAGAGACCCTTCCTGCCCTGCTCAAATCAGTTGGTGTTTGGAAATACAAACCACAGAGCGACGGTTACATAGCACTAGTTCCACCATCTGAAATTACAGGAGTGAGTGAGAGGTAGAGAGGATCTGGCAAGTTGACTCCTGTTCCTTTCCAAGAAAATTTAATGGTGTTCTCAAATGCAGAAGAAATAAAAAATGCTGGTTGTGACTCCCAACCTCACAGAATACCATCTCGGAGGGAAAAGCTTACACTGTACTCCCCCATCAAGCATGGTACAATGAACTAAAACAAATGTGCTAGTACTTTGCGTATCATTAATATTTACTTCCTACTAAGAAGTTACCAAAAGCTCTGCTAAAATAGCATTTTCATTACCAAAGACAGGTTCCAGATTTAATGGAAATGCATTTCTGCTTCCAATTGAAGGTGAGAGAGACACTGTTTTGCTGGTATAGCTAGTACCAAGCTCTAATCCTTTCCCCATTTTTATTTTTCTTCATGTGTCTTCATATCCATTATAATCATGATGCATTTTAGTGCAACTGTCCTCTAGAGCAAAACATCCTGAGAGGCAAAAATATGCCTTCCAGAGGCCACCATATCTCTCACCTCCCTCACTAACATTTCTCTGCTGAACATAGCCATTGCAGCATCAGTCTGACTGTACCTATGCAGGAGTCCCTGGGACTTCCCAGAATGCAGATCATGTACCAAAGATTCAGCTGTCTCGGTGACTCGGGCAAGGCTCTCCTCCTCCTCCCCATAGCAGCTCCAGCATTCAGGTACACTGTTGATGGCTCTCAGCTTTCTGCTATTATGCCATGGGCTGGAGGCACATTCCACCCACATGGGCCCCAAAGGAGTTTTAAGCAACCTTAGGGCTGACCACACATTCTTGCATGTTAATAAATATTTGCCCCAAATACAGCACTCAAAAGTTAGGAAATTCCAGGTCTGAGCAATGATGGGGAACCAATTGCTCTTGCAACCTCAAGCAGATGGCCTATGGAAAAAAAAGATCATGTCTTCAAAAAAAGCCAATGGTTGTGTGGGAACCTGGTGGAGGAGGGGGTGGTCTGGAGGCTGGGTGGGCAAGCCTTCAATCTGACTGTTCAGCATTGTAACCAAATGTCACTGCCTTTACATATTTTTTGTATGTGGTGTTTGAAAGGACAAACTTTTACGGAAAAAGGAAATGCTACATAAAATGTCCTCCATTAGCCTCTATTTAAATGATGTAATGTTTGAATCCCAAAAGCTCATTTTTGCTGCACAGATCATTCGAGCTACAGGATTCGATAATTAACATTACATTATTAATCCAGGCAGAACAGGAAAAACTGATTTGTAGGAACAGATGCACCTGTGAGTGACTGGAAGAGCAAAAGGAAACAGCTCATAAGCACAGGAGGGATTTCAAAGCCTGCTAGAAGCTGAAAGGTGATAACATCAAGAAACTGGAAGGGATGTAAGGCCATTACAGAGAAGGCAATGAGGTGAGGTTAGTACAAGCATGGATACAGAGAAGGCAATTATCTGGCAGAAGGCAGACATAAAAGCCCCATCATCTGTCCTTGTCCTTAGAAAGTACAACTACTTTTGTTCATCACAGAGGTCCCACTGAAAAACAAATCCCTTGGCCTTGTGCTCAGACCATGTAATCACCCACAGACATCCACAACTTCACCAGACAGGCAAGTCCACAACTGCTCTTGGAGTTTCCTGGGAATTCCCCTGGCTACTGATGCCTAAAGGTCATGCTCGGATAATGCCTTTTTATCTTGTGATCTGGATTTTAGCTTGATGGCATCAGCACAGATGATTACAGTGGCTTGAACGCGAAAAAAGTTCAGTTTGCATCACAGTTGACACATAATAGGGAGGGCTGGATTTTCAGAGTGCAATGCAAACAAAGAGCCTGGTGCTGTTATGAAGAAAACCTTAGATTCTTACTCAATGCCTAGAGCTGATAGTATTTCACCTCACAGCTTAATCTAGCAAAGCTCAAATGTAAAGACAGTATTTGGTATTTTCATCAGGAATTATGTTTCTTCTATGAGAAGGTAATAAATAGCACATGATTGGGTTCACAGACTACTTTCTCTGCTCCAATAAATCACATGATGATTTGCTGGAATAGAGAACATAAAGAATTGGAATTAGATGGCCATCACTGCATGAGCACACAAGGTAAAATGTGCAGTTGTGGAGAACTATATTTTGTTCTTGTATGAGATGCGACACCACAATCTACTTCTGGTCTTTAAGACCATTTAAGGTGTCATTAAATTTTAAAATATTCATAACTTAGGACGTTGACTGCTGACAAAGAAAAAAACCCCTGAAAATGCCAATCTACTTATACACTCCTAACTTGCTTCCGACACTTGTGAGTATCTCAACTGTATGTAGTAAGATAAAAGAATACTTTCTCATAAGAAGATGTACTGCAGGTAATGACAGTGTAATGAAGTATTTGTTATCATTTTAATACTTATCAATTTATAATTCAGAGAAAACCTGTATAAACCTGTTTCAAGACCAGGTTGGATGAGGTCCTGGGTGGCCTGGTCTAGTGGGAGGTGTCCCTGCCATGGCAGGGGGGTTGGAACTAGATGATCTTGAAAGGTCCCTTCCAACCTAAACCATTCTATAATTTTAAATAGACAGTGAAGCAAGAATTGATCTCTTGTAACCCAGTGCAAATACAGGCTTTTAGGAAGGTACACAGTCATTTTCATTTAAATTGTAACTAACTCATTGTACATTGCACAACTGGAAAAGAGACAGATAGAAGACATGATTAAGACACCTCACTGTGAACTCTGTCTTACTTGGAAATTTCTATTGAACTACTAGATCCTAACAGAATTTAATTCTGCTAAAACAAATGGGCACTTTACTATCTGCTTCAATGGCAAGGATTTAACTCATGTAATCACATCCAGATGGAGCGTGGAAGGACATTATCAAATTGATGTGCCTGCACTCATCAGGGTTTGTACCTAAATTAAGCACTGAATCTATAACAAATTAGCACAAGAGCTTAATGTGAATGAGCCAATGATGCTTGAAATCCTGCATCTTTTGTTCTTTCCTTTTGGTGTTCAAGTACTTCTGTTTCAAGTAACTGTGGAGGGTTTAACAACGTACTACTGTTGTGGAGCTGTACATTTGTAAAATTTGTTGGAAAGAAGAGGAAGTTTTTTGGAAAGTGAAAAAACACCAACAGACCAAAGAGGCCTAATTGGTGAAATACACTGCTGAAAACATTGAGGGAATGCAGCCACCAAATTACATGCAGTGATGACTACCTAGATACTCAAGGAAGAATTTTATAGGAGAGGTCAGATCGAGTCCCTCAAAAGCAGATGTGTTGGCCAGTGCTAATGGCGTGATATTCCAAACCTGTATCATCTTGTATTTCATACGAATCAAATTACATTTATGTGGGTCAGTGTCCTCTACACAGTTTGAGGAGCCTAACTCAAACAGATTTACATAATTGCTACAAAAATTCACATCATTTCCCAGAGAAGCATGGTAATAATCTAGGTTATGCTTTTCATTCTTTCTGATGAAAATACAAACTCTTACCCTGCAATGTAATTATCTTTCCCAATTCAACTCCTACTTCACAAATATTGCATCACTCCAGCTTTTTTCCTCTTTTATTTAGTTTGGAATTTAGCATTGCTCAGAGTCCTCTTTCAGTTACTCTACATTTGTTGATTATTTTGATAAATGGAAATTCTGTACAAAGAGGAGTTTTTACTCTCTCTCCAACCACCTAAGAAAGTGTGTTTGGGCTCACTCATGTGCATCCTCTAAACAAGGAGTTAAAAAAGAAACCCGCAACAAAACTCTTCCCAGATTCTTCCAGCTTCTGTTATGAATTATCTAAAACTTAAATTATTTGATTGAGTCCACAATTCTGAAGAGTGCTATCTTTGTCTCTCTGCTCACATCCAAAATGTCTAGAGCAATGTATTGGAAGAGCATAGGGAGAGATGCCTAGAGTAAAACCCTACAAGGGAGGGAGCAAGCCTGTGATAAACATTGTGTCCAATATGCACCCTTAAAACCACATGAAACTCCTGGCAAGACAACTTCACAGCATATAACAGCTCAGTTAACAGAGTTGAAGTGAGGTCAAGCCTAGAATTCTAATTTTAATTGTCTATTTTTTTTTAATTGTTCTATTTTTTTTATCCTCCTGACTTTTTTCATTGTAACATCACAAGTAACTTCTGTATATATTGGTTCTGAATAAAACACTGAAACATGAGTTTATTGTTTCTCTTAGTTGGAATTTCCTAGAGAAAAAATATTGCCAAAACGATTTAATAGCATATTCAAAATTAAGAGTACATTTTGATCCAAATGCCTATAAATTAATCCCCCCAAAAAAGAAAGACAATAGTTTCTTCATTTTCCAAACAAAACAGAAAAATAACTGCGACAAAAGAGCATTTCAAACAGTCACTGAACAATACTGTGAAAGCCTATTTGTCCATAAAGGTAAGGACAGTTCCTTTGGAGGAGAGAGTAGTTCTGCCTGAGGTTGAAAGCTGTGTGTTTTGAGAAGTGTGCTGTAAAAAATGAAAATATGTAAGCTTCATTAATCCTTGATGTATGTTCAACAAAAACAGGAGAACTACCTCACTCAAGTCTGAACAATTTTACTTCCCAAAAAATTATGACTTTAGAGGAGCAAGACAGGCTTCCTGTCAAGTGCCTGAAAGATGTGTTCTGAATTTGTTTCGAAGGTGCAGCTTTTTCTCAAGAATATCATATTGAGGACTTGTTCATTCTCATGCATGACAGTGTTGCTCAAGGCTGTTGCTAAATGTCACAGTACCA
>VYZX01033411.1:45993-62436 GCA_013401335.1 Brachypteracias leptosomus | reverse complement strand
AGCCCCTGGGAGAAGGGGGAGTTTTCACAATAGGAATTGTGCAATCAGATTAGCCAGTCCAAGGAGGATTATAAAGATGTGAATGATCAATGCTGGCCACGTCAGCTGCCCAGCACGATGCAGGGAGATCACGTAGATGAGAGATGGATACACGAATACAAAAGCCAGACCACATGTTGCTCCAGAATATCTGAGGAAAGAAGGGGGAGAGGGGAAGAAGAAAAGGAAAAAAAATAAGAAAAGAACGCTTTGTGTTAACTTTTATTTCTTGTTGTCATTTCCCCCCTCAAACCAATGAACAATCTGTCTGAACAACGACTGCAGTCGCTAAACACCAATTTCTGTTCCTTGCTGTTCTTCACTGGCATTTAAAAAATGCCCTCTTTGTTGCTCAACCCCCTGATCCCCTGTACCTCTGATGTTTCAGTTGTATTGCTAGATGCTTCTGGGGACTGACTCCCTATCTTTGACTTGGTGTTTCTACTTTTTTTGAGGAAATCTGTCAACATACAACACAAAAAGACTGGACAGTGCATCCTTTGTTAGGCATCCTTTACTGTCAGAATTGCAAATCTCATTGCACACTAGCCATCTGAGGACTCATGTTAAAGCATGTATGCACAGAAAAGCTCCAGAGTCTCAACTTTTATTTTAATGTGCTCCTAGCAAACCATTCTTTAGAACTGAAAAGATCAATATGCCCTCCTGATAATATGATCAACCACAGCAAGAGAAACATTTAACTCTTCTTTTTCTAACCATTGCCTTGCTCACCAAAACCTCCTCACTATTTTCCCCTATTGTGAGTTTCCACCTACTAAGCTATACTGCAGCCAAATGTGCATTAATAACTAACAACATATTTTATTTCATATATTTGAACTTTCCTTTTAGACAGAAGAAACATCATAATACAGAGTAACCATCTGCCGCACAAAACCAGCAAATGCACTAGACTGCATGTAGACAATTTAACAGCAGGAAATTCACTGTTCAAAATGTTTGGTCACTATGCACAGGATGAACATAATAGCTGAGATCAGGATCAGCGTGCAAACAGAGAAATAAAAATAACTAGACAATGTCTATTAATGGAATACAAAAATTTTCACTAAAGGAGAGATAGGAAAAAAAAAAGGAAATGGAAAAAGCCTCAAAGACTAGGCTCTGAGCAGAAGTAAGTTATTTTGCTACTCTGGTCAGATCTAAGCCTGTCATTCTGGTTTTATAATTGCAGATTTCTGTATTTTTAAACACCTCCCTCTCCTGGTTGCTGTTGGGAAGATGTAAACTAGGAATGAATGATGGCAATTACAAATATGGTGGTGTCAAACGCAGAAAATAAAACTAGATTGTTTCCTCTAATCTTTCTTAATTGTAGAAACCCTAGATGTTTCTTAACATTTTTAAGACGTAATTTAAAAGTACAACTTTTGTGTCACTTTTCCCTTTGAAGTTACTTGCCTTCTTGGATCTTTATAATGGACTTTCAAACCAGCTTTAAATGGTCTTAGAACAAAAACTTGAGAGAAGCGACACAATACTTCTAAATAATTATTTACACTTAAAAAGCTGTAAGCCTCACAAAATATAAAGATAGAATTACCTGCACTCATAGTGTTCCTTTTCAACACCAAGAGGCAAAGATGCAGCAACACTACAAGCTCACTGTGCAAGCAACACTCACCTTATGATACCGCCTATATTTGGATAAAATCTTGCCATTGCTACTCCAGCTCCTACAATTGCTACGTTCAGGACGAGCACATGGAGAATGCTACAGGAAAGTGAGGAAAGAGAGTTAAAATCTATGCTGTGTTTATTACAAATGCCATCACTATTCTTCATTTACACTAACATTTAACTGATACATGGATGGTGTTTCCATTTGCATGACTCAATCTATTCAAGCTGATTAATTTCACAGCAAACACAACATCTACTGAATATTCAGTGTGCCAAACTCTAAATATCTAGTGTTTTGACTCAAAATATTCTTAAGGAATAAGTATGTGTAATTTGGCAGTTCTTCTGAAAAACATCATACGTGGTTCTCAGCACTCAAGTATGTCAGATGGATATTCAAATACCAAAGAAACAATACCATATAACTTAATTTCCACAAGAAAGTATTAGCTTGTTCAGAGAACCATCTGAATTGCTCAAAGTGAACTAATAGAAACCAGAAAAAAGGAAAAGATACACTGAGAGGAAAACATGACATAGACTACTGGGAGGAAATAACACCTTAAAACTTGAACTCTAATGCATTCTGATAGAGGACAAACATTTAGAATGTTGTACGTCATTTAATATATGACCCATGTAGTATTTACACTGGAATTTTTGTTGAATTTGCTTTTGCAAATAATTTCCTGTTGTTTTGATTTTTGCATTAAGGATGAAAAAATTTGAGATCTTCTGTTCTGCAAAAACAGCTGTTAATGCATGAGACAAACAGTGTAGTTATGCACAGAGCTGAGACTCGGGAGACCACAACTTTTCCTTAGAGAATATGAAACATTGGCATATTTTAACATAAGGTAAAGTCAGGAACTACAATAAAACACTTTGATATTTTGGTCACACAGCTGTTTCTATGAAGAGAAAAAAGAATTCACACAGAGAAAACATACAAACACAGGTTTTGTTTATTCTTCTGGAGGATTTGATTTCTTAAAATGAACAACATCTGAAAGTGAATGGTTATTTTTTCTTAACTGTAGAAAGTATCTGTATTATGGAGGATATCACTAACTGACAAGCTTTTTAAAAGTGACCACTTCCATGGCTGAAAGGCTGACTGCCAATTTCCAACTTGGAAAGAAAGATTAGAGATGTAGAGTAGTCCCATTAAGGCTTATGGGAATGGAGGTAATTTAAACACAAAGGAATAATTTAAGATATGGAGTATTCCTAATGTTCATTCTTAAAAACTGAAAGACAGAAATAGAATTTTCATTTTGTACATGACATTTTAACAGTGGTACAAGAGGTGTACCTCAGAGACTAAAGACAGCAGTGGGAATACAGCACTTGAAACTTTAACAGGAAAATAATTGGGTATAAACCTAGTAAAAACTCAAGAATAAAAAATAAAATGCTAATAATGAGACTTATTAGGGAAAGAAGGACCAAATGTTTACTGCTTTTCTAATACTGCTAAGGAAAGCCAATTAACTAAACTGTTCACAAAAAAGTATTTGCCATTAAAATTTACTTCCTCTTTCCCCACACATGGCAGATTGCAAATCTTACTGTCAATAGCACTACTGAAGCCAAAAGTTTATGAACACAGAAAATGATGGCACTTCTTCTATTCTGTTTTTGCTGAGATTAATTTTTTAGCAAGAGGAATTAAAAGGAGTGTAAGCGTAGTAATGAAAAAATGTTTTGCAAATTTGGGTCAGTTCAGAATGTTTCAGCAGGAAACCTGAAAAAAGTCTGAAGTACTTCATTCTGGCATGCTTTAAAACAGAAGAAGTAATTTTGTAGTTCAAAGTTGTTGTTTTTAAAAAAATTAATTCTAGTTTCTTATAACTTCAAAAGCAAAGTGTGGGGTGTGTGTGTTTGGTGTGAAATGAAAAATTTTTCAACTTCTTGATCTGGGAAAAAATAATTTGGTTGCATGGCGTGTGGGGGGGGAATGTGTTTTGGCTCAATTGAAAACAATGGTCTCAAAATGCTGGAGCCTCCAAACCAATTCAGCACTTGCAGAGTAGTGCTTTGCAGTTTTGACTGTTACAATTAAACAGGATCCTCAAGAAAACAATACCAAAATAAGTCTGAAAAGGATTTAAATCCATCTCTTTCAAGCAAAAGGTTATTTTTCTACCTTTTTCTACCTTTTTGAAACAGCCCGAGTTGTAAACCATGTTATTTGGCAAGTGTTTAATCTGCAAATCTTATCTTTTATCTGGACAGATTTTCATAGTTCATCTCAGCTACAGGACAGGAAAAAGCCTCATTCTTAATGGAGAGAAAGGTGTTATCATTTAGAATAAAACTATCCTTCTGAGTAAAGGAGAATCTGTTATCTAGGGCTACTAGTAGCTGTATTATTTGAGATAGTATTTTTCATACGACTGAAGATTTCATACAGGTGTGCTCCAGAAGGGACAACCATTTCTCATAGCTTGTGACATTTTAGCAAGTTTCAAATTTCTCAGTTTCCACCTGACGCTAACTTATGCTACAATTAGCCACCACACATTGCCAGGTAGTCAGAAAAACAGTATTTTGGCGGGGCATAACCATAACATCTGTGCTTATTATGGCTACAGGAAGAAAGGTATTTAGATGAAGTTTGAGATCAGAAAAGATTTGGTCCCTTTTTACCTAACCACCCTGCTGGCACAAAGCTGTTTTCTAAGTAGCTTAACTTTCTTCCTCGTGGTCAGTAGCAACAGCCAGAAGTTATGCGGCCCATGCCAGGGCTGGAGTGTCCTCCTGGGAAGCCTGAAGAGGGTTGCTGCTGTGAGGCACTGGTTGGATTGCCTCAGGGAGGCTGTAATTCACAAAAGAGGCACCCCTGCAGCAATCCAAGTGGCTATCTGTCTTTTACAGTCTGTCCTCAGTTTCAGTATTATCAGTCGGGCAGATGAAGACTCTAGCTCCTTTCTATAAAGGGAATCACTGCTCACCTGCAAAAATCCTGCAATCCCATAAAAATGATAGTAGAGAAGTGGAAAAAAACCCAAAAAGTCAGCTTTCCCTTAGGTCTTGCTTTTTTTCCCCATTGCAAGGTTAACATTTCAGATTGACCGAGTTGAGAAACAACCTGGTATGCCAGAAAATCATTAGAAGGCTTGCTCTATCAAGCACTATTGTTCTCTCCCGTGGAAGTGGTAGTTACAGTTAAGCCACTGAATGACAGCGATCACATATCTAATTAACTTCAGCATCCTCAAAGTAAGAATCATATCAAAAACTATGAAACCAAATCCTAGGGCAGGGGATTTTTAAAGAAAGAAACTAATTTGAAATCCCCTCAGGTCAGATGGAAGGAAATTAGAAGTGCTGGTTTCAGCATGGAGTTACAGAATGAACACACACAATAAGGGAAACAGGAAAGAAAGGAAAAAAAGCAAAACAGGATCATTTAAGTATGAACTTTTGACAGGTTACTGTATCTAAAAATGCATTTTCTTCCTGGAAATCTCACTCAAGTGACATTGGTCAAAAGAGTATGAATCACAGCAGCTAAGAAGCAAGACAAAAGTTAGCTGCAGAGCAGATAACTAAACAAGCACGCAATCAGCAGAAACGTATTCCATTGCATCAGAAGACACATCTGTGGGAGAACAGGTCTGTTGGGCTAACATGGAGTAAAGGGAGAACAATCTAACGCAAGCCAAGTGACTTCTGCCCATCAGCTTATTTAACCTCTCAGAAGAGGAAAGATGCTAAAAAGTCTAAAAAATGACCAGGTGACTGTACAAAGCATTTATATTCCCAATTAATCAAGGGAATTCTCTGTATCACTGTAGCCAAGAGCCAATAACAATAATAACCAAAAAAAAATAATTGCTTTTGGTACATAAAAGATGATCCAGACTCTCATAAGAAACAGCAGATAAACCACATGCCTCTGGCCCTAATCACCTGTTAAATGACGCCATTGCAAACATATCTTGCTTCAGAGAAGAAAGTAATTTCCCAATACACAACATTTTGGCCTTCCTTTGTAACATCAGGGAGAGAAGAGAATTTTCCTTGGATTTTGTCCCAGTATGTGCAGTTTATGTTACTTTCTATGTTGTAGCCTGTACACCAGCATACACTTGCAAAACGCATGGAGAAATCAGGACATCTCCTGTCTATAATCTTTTGTAGGAAGCAGTGAAAAGCTGAAAACTTTGTGATGGTACCTTTCAGAAGACTACTGTGCCCAGCATGTCTACAGACGTATTTGTTTTTAAGACAGGCAGAGATGTAGTTGACTGATAATGGTACACAGAGGAAGGAGAATCCCCCTTCTTAGAAGCAGGGGGGCTTTTGCTCTTCTGACTGCTGGAGGACATAGGATGCTACTCTGTGCTTCAGACAAGCATGCTGCCACTGTTCAGCTAACGTGAAACCTGGGAGAACAAAAAGTTATGTATTGTTTGCTTAAGCTTTAAAGTTTGGAGAGGGTGAGCTTCTTCATCATGCAAGACTACAGGTTAGTAGGATACACTATGGATAAGTACAGTAAAGCATTGGTAGTAGAAAAACACCACTGCAAAGGATCTAAAAAGTGTGGGACAAAAGACATGGGGATTAGTCTTCAGACAAGAGAAGCTCCCTTGAAGTTGAGTAAATGGTTCCTCATTATAATCCAGTTACAATCCATGGCCTACCAGCAAAAAACAGGATATGAAACAAGATGCTGCTTTTGGTAGAAGTTGCCTTGGATTAGATCAATCATCAAGATTAAGAGGTACAAAACATCAAACTAATACCTTTGTGGTTCAGCATATCCAGTGACAGATAAATAGTAAAGAAAGAGAGCTAAAGAAAAGAATCAAATTGATCTGAACAATACAGTCACTGCTAGGAAATAAAAATTATCTGTAAGCCTGTGTGTGATTAAGATATTCAATGAAGAGCCAGCTTTAAGATGCATCCATGCAGAATTCCAAGTGCTCCAGCTAATAGCTTAATGGCTATCTGTTAGCTCCATCCGTAGCAGCAGCAGGTATCCATATCTGCAAACAACTGCTCATGCAGGAGCCTGGTTTTTAATATCAGGGAGCTTCTACTTCATGTGAAACCTGCAGCACATCCATATGGAGCAACCCAGGGCTTAAAAAGGAAGACAGGAAAATTTACAATGGAGCCTTGTACCAAAGGAGGATGTGGTCTTGTTGGGTGGGTTTGGAAAAAAAAAAAAAAAAAAAAAGGAAAAATATAGCCAGAAAGAAAATTTATAAAATTCTCTCAGCTGCAAAGAAAACTTNAGGGTTTGGAAAAAAAAAAAAAAAAAAAAGGACAAATATAGCCAGAAAGTAAATTTATAACATTCTCTCAGCTGCAAAGGAAACTTAAAACCGGAAAGATGGACCCATGGAAATACATGTGATCTAACACATCGAATCACAGGCTTAAGATGAGGCTAGGTTGCCAACAGAGACTCAAATGCACAATCAACATGACTTCAGCACACTGCCCAGTGTGTTGTATAAGCAGATGGATGGATATACCATCAGTACACAACCCTAAACTCAACTTCCACAATCTGAAAATAAAGCCAGGAAAAGGCAGAAAAACGTAAATGTGCAGAATCAGTCACAAACATACATGATTTTTAACTGTGGGTTTGGGTTTTATTAACTGTTCTAGAAGAACAGAACAGAGCCCCACTTTCTGTTCTGATTTTTTCTCCTGCTTCATCCTTTTGGTTCATTATTTACTTTGAAATTTTCTCAAGCCAGGTGATTGGGAATATCCCCCTCCATATATATACCCTCGTGCACACACCTGAGAGCTAAAACTTGAGTTTCTGCAGAACAGTCTTCTTACTGTTCAAGAACCATTAGCCCTGGGCATTGAAGATTTTGATGAAAGAAGCCAAGTACATACAGCTACTAGGAGAGTGCTTATTTTCCTACACAAAAGCCATGGAACTTGGCATTTCCAGGTAGGTTCTTCAGGGTAGATCAACAGGCTCTCAAGTGAGGCATCGGTTTATGTCAGTAAGAGCGACTTCTTTATATTTGCAAAGTGTTCCCCTACAAAAGCAGCTCTGGGAAAAACTCAGAACACTGATTTTTTTCCTAGAAAGAGGATATAGGCACAGTGCAACTAAATGACTTTTGTCAGCTTTAGCTACTGGTAAGAATCAGTCACCAAAAGACATACTTCACAACCAGGTAGTAAATCTTTACTCTGTTCTCCCAGGGACAGGTCCCGTGTTTGCTACCAGTCTTCAGTTAGTCCCCATGGCACAGAAAAACAACTGTCTGACCTTGCTGGCTGTAAATGCAGTGGCCAGAGCTTGGACGTTAGTTGAGTGATTTTTGTGCTATATTGAGATATCTGGGACACCAGAGAGAGAGACAGCCAGCCAGCCAGAAAGTACTGTCTTATCACTACAGGCTGGAGTGATTTAACTGGCTTCTTAGAAAGCATTTTTGACTTCTCAGAAATTTTAAATACCTCCCTATAAGAAGTATAAAAACGAGCAAAGCTATCCACAGGACATCATAGAGGCAAGGACCAAGCAAGTATTTGCATCATCACGTTTGTTATACCATGAAGGCTTAAAACAGCAAGCTCAAATTAACCTAAGAAGAGCCTGGTATGAAGCTCTAGATTCTAGGAAAGGGCATGAGGGAAACAAAAACCATTCTGGTCAGGGAGTAGCTGGAGGGAGGAGATAGGAAGAGGCACATCCACATAATATAAAGGAGATGGCTAGTTCCCAGTGGCTGTAAAATCCATGTTTAGCACTTAAATCAATGGCCTTGTTTCCGACAGTAACTGCAGCAGTTCCTAAAAATCTCCTCAATGCTGAACTGCGTACAATCTAGCATTAAAAAAAGTAGGCACTTATGTCACTGCCTAATTTTAAGCATCTCATTTCTAGACCTTCTCATACCTATTTTAGGACCCAGAAGAAACCTGAAACTTGGAACATTTTCCTAGACCTGAATGCTACTGCTGACGCCACAGAGGAAATACATATTTCTTCCTATTATATTTTTTCCCCCTTTCCTCCATCAGCAGCAATTCACAATATAAAATAAGAAACCTGAAGATAAGTGCCAAGTTCTCAACTGTGACAAATTCAGACAATACTCCAAATACAAATGTCCTAGGTTTTATTTTAAAAAAAAGAATGACAACTAAAATTGAAATCTGGATCAGCTCTTCCCTGGAGTTCAGGCAGTGCACAAATGCAGGGGTGTGGCTCATCTCTGAAATTAGCATGTGAAAAGCTATTTTTATAAGCATAGCAGCAGCCTAGATAACACAGCTAACAACTAATTTAGCTACTAGCTCTGTTTAAAAACAGATGGATGATTACTAATTGTGCACAATCAAAACATATGGCACCATAAAAGGTTAATATCCACAGTGTGTTTTCCACAGTTTAAAGACTACTTGATGAAGTGTTTCTGGACTGATTTTTTTTTCCTGTGTAAATTTTCTTCTGCCATATAAATGCATAAAGGAACCATGTTGACAAAATTCCTTTGTTTATTGACAAAATGAAGAGCTAAACCAAAAGAACCCCCCCATTTTACTCTGCCCAGCTGTAGCAGTCCTGATCCAGAGGCAAACTTATTTTGCACACCTATTCACCCCCTGATTCTACAAACATTGTGAAATTAGCTTTTGAAACGTACCTAATGTAGCAAAGGAAATCCCCAAAAGTTCAGCCAAATTTCTGACAACAGAAAGCTGGTTAAGCAAAATGTGCCAAGTGCTTGACAAGGAGTAGACTTCTTACCTGGGGTATGGATTTCCAAAAAACTGTCTTAACAGCTGAACTCGTGCCAGATAGCCCAACAGAGGGTATACCGTCATCATCTGGAACAGCAGGAATATTCTTGCAACAAATGACATGATGTCATTGCTGGGAAAGTTATCTAGAAAATTCTGAACACAGGAATAATGTTACACTTATCAATGGTGGCTCGATTACATGTATCTGCTAATTTTTATTAGCTGTATGCAAGAAAGAAAGGGATGAAAGCCATGCAATGACAATTGCTAAATGAACTCCATAACATGAAACACCCTCTTCCTCTTTTACAATTGTTGTGCCATCAAATACCTACAGGACTGAAGTCAGCTCCCATGTTAGCATTAAAGATGGAATTATGTTCTAGTCTTTTGAACATCCTCAAAAAATCAAGTCTGTGGAAGGGCCACCTGATTTTTTTAGGCAGAGATTCATATGCTCCTATTACCTGCTGTATCACATCTGTATCTTAAAAACAGTTATTTAATCAGTAAAGGTGGATCATACACAGATGATAAAGGGATCTTATACTACAAGTGGGAACATCTGAAAAATCAGTATCAGAATGAAGTATCATGGAAATATACAAATGGCTTTGTAAGTATTTAGGATAACTACAGAAAATAAATGGGAAGAAATCCACTTTTAATCTGTTATTTAACTGTGGATTTCACCCTGTGAAGTTACTGCAAATGGTTAAAAAAAATCTTTTTGTGGTTAAACAATGGTACCAGTTCTAACTAACCTACAGTCAGAGGAAGCCTTTAAATGCTGTTCTTGCTAAATATTATGCAAGAGATATGGAATACCTAGCATAAAATGGATCACCAATTGGTAACTCCTTTGAAGTAATTTAGGGTGTGGAAATCAGCCTTGCCTATAAGCAGGTAAGAGTAGTACTGTTATCTGAAGCACTTTGCTGGCAAGGCTCACCATAGTGTCGACTCCAAACCTACCCATAGCAAGGACTGCTATCTAAACCAGCTTGCATTAGCATTCTATTTCTCTTGCTGAAGTACCTGAAACCAATCTGAATGAGTGGGATTGGTCACTGTACACACAACTAAACATAAACATAGTATTTCCAGGATGAATGATGCTAAAAAAAAATTAGCTTCAACTGCCCACTTGTTCATTTTGATCCTTTTTTTCACAACTTTCATGGAGTATTTATTAAATTANCTGAGGGAGCTGGGCCTCTTTAGCTTGGAAAAAAGGAGACCGAGGGGTGACCTTATTAATGTTTATAAATACATTAAGGGAAAGTGTCAGGAGGATGGAGCCAGGCTCTTTTCGGTGGTGTCTAATGATAGGACAAGGGGCAATGCGTGTAAGCTGAAACATAGGAGGTTCCACATAAATATGAGAAGAAAATTCTTCACAGTGAGGGTGACAGAGCACTGGAACAGGCTGCCCAGGGAGGTTGTGGAGTCTCCTTCTCTAGAGAGGGTTAAAGCCCGCCTGGATGTGTTCCTGTGCAACGTGGTCTAGGTGATCCTGCTCCGGTGGGGGATTGGACTAGATGATCTTTCGAGGTCCCTTCCAATTCCTAACATTCCATGATTCCGTGATCCATGATTTTTTACAGAACTGTCAACCAGACGTGAATATAAATGAGATAATACAAGCGTTACTCATCTGCTTGTGGTATTGCCCAGGAGGCATTAAAAAACTGACCAGAGTCAAGGACACATGTCTCTGCCAGGGTGAGTCATGAAGCAAGAAGCAACAGTAGTTCTTTTTTCAATACATACTTATTAAAAGATCAAGGATGAATACATACTGAAGTAAAATATCTCACCTGTTCAATACATTCTTTGGATAGTGGTGGAGAAGGAAAAGATGCAAAAATTATCACTCCGACATACAGATATGTTGATCCTACCAGGAAGTATGCAATAGAGAGATCTCTAACCTGAGGAAAAATAAGATCTTATTTTGGACATCACTGATACACCAAAACAGGCAAAATTAAAACCTCATGAGAAGATTTCCACTGTATTTAGTAATGTTACTTTTATAGTTATTAATGTTTATTACTATTACTTTTACTTTCTACTGCTTGAATGGGTACTTCAAATCTGGTCCTGGATCAGATTAGAAAGCTGGAAGAAGATAGTCCAAAGTGGTGCTAGACAAGTATTATGTATCTATCTACATATAGAAAAGGAACCAAGAAACATATACCAATAGATGTAGCATGTTATTGCTGGACACACAAAGCTGCACTAGTTATTAAAACAAACAAACAAGAAACCCCTTCTACTTTCTTACATTCACCTGTTCCTACTAAGAGCCTTGGGACACAGAGAGAGCTGTCAAAGACAGAAAGCCCATCAATGCCATATGTTAAATTTCTTGTCAAGACTGAAATCTTGCAATACTAGACATCAGCCTGCCCAACTGTAGATACAATGTAAAGGACATTTTTAAGAAACTGCTTTGAAACCTAAGAGGATAATCCACACACACTGGCTTCAAACCAGAAACTAATAGATCAGGCTTCTGTATGAGTGGTGTGATAATGGAAGACATAGCTAATGCAAATAAAACAGAAAATCATGGGTAGGCACAGAGTATTGTATTGTATACAAGGCACAGGCCTTGTATTTTATCATGACTCATGCATTTTATTTTATCATGACTCTTTCTTTTAAAACTGCCTATCCACTTTATTACTGAATTTCTATAAACACCCCAGTCAAGTGCACTAACCGTCAAAGACTTTTAGGAGACAGTGCTCAAGCTAGGGTCATAAATCCATCTTTAATAATATTATATATATCTAGATAGGGATTTAAACCTTAATTTCAACTCTCATTTCTGAAAATTTTGACTATATTTATAAAGTATCTAATTCATTGTTAACAATACAAAAATAATTAAAAGGTTTTTAGCAATACTTAGGATTGGAAAATAAGCAGCAAATCTACTCAAGTACTTCATTAAATTGCAGAATCCACCTATACATCAGAGTGACCTCATAGCAATGAACTTGTGGATATTCCACGTAAATTCTTTTTTATTTTAATACTTGTTTCTAGTTATTAGCTAACTATATTCTGTAAAAGCTTATGCTACACTACAAAACACTTACTACCTTATAACAAAGCATTTATTCATCTGCTGCAAATAATCAGCTTCTTAAAGGATTACTTGTAATGCTTCAATACATGACCCTATTGTCCTGTGACTGAGAAGCAAGTCTTATTAGCTCAGGCACAGCATCAAATTATTAGGACTATATGGCTCCCAGACCAGGGCCATAATTATGGTCTCCAGACAGCTCAGTGAGCATGGGCAAAGCTTCCTCACCTCTGTGCATGGAAATGTTTCCCTAAGTGTTTCTTCACACTATCTCCTTGACAAAAGAATCACATCCTGTACCTTTCTGGGATCTTCCACAGGCAAGGTGGTCTCCGAGAAAAGTACAAAACACTAGATTATGAATTTCAAGAAAAGTTCAGAAGGCAGCCATTTTTTAAGTGAGGGAACCGGAATCTCCTGCTCACTTTGCCAGTGCTTTTTGGGCAGAAGATGATGCCTTTTTCCCACAAGCCTGCAAGAGGCCAATGATATTTCTCCTTAGATAACAATGCACTGTTAACACGTACCTCAGGATGGCCCTCATGGTGCAGCAGCTGCACACTTCCAGCTACAACCTCTTCCTCCTCCTGACCAGTTACATGCAGCTGAAAGATGCTTCTATAGTCGTTACTCTCCTTGCACTGGTCATAGAGCAAGGACTTACCAATCTCCATCAGAGGTTGTGCAACAGCATTTTCTTAAATTATTCCTGTAATTTCTCCTCAATGACTTCAGAAGCTGCACAGATTTTTATATAATAGCTACATCTTCAAAAGCACCAGTGCCCATTCTAAAAAGTGATTTTAGGAATACTAAATCTGAGCATCCAGATTTCTCATAGGAAATTAACTGCAGGAGCCAGAGACTAATCAGGTAAGGTAGGTTTTGCAGAGAGACGTGGACTCTCATCTCTTAAGACAGGACTTGGGCAATTTTTCAAAATGCACCCAAGACCTTTTAAATGCACATCATTTGACAAAGTCTGTTTTCACTTGCTTTAAATTTCGTATTTTAGGTGTGTTCCTCATGTGTGAAGACAGCACAGTAACTCACAGTTGTTATTTCTGCTCAGCCTACACATAAGGTCTAGAACCAAATGCAAAACTTTCTGCTGTGAAAAGTACATGCAGTTGTGAGGGCAAGCAACCTTAAACAAAACTCTTACTGCTTCCTTTGGACTACATTTGGTTAAGGGTAGATAGCTGGTGTGACATTACCTGATTATACTAACTGATTCATGTTACTACAGTTCTTAAGGGTGTATGCTTTCATCTGTACTGAAACTAAGTACTGAGATAATTTTTATAATGTATTTTTATAGTGTGTAACAAAATAGACCCTTTTCTTCAGGTACTGTTACCATACAAAGAATACCCAGATTTTGATTTCTATAAGCAACAGGAAAAGAAAATAAAGATGACTTGAAAACCTGAATTTATTTTTTCCCAAACATCTGCCAGCTCCCTTGCAAACATCTGCTTCTGTATAAAAGATGCTTATCTTTGTACAAGAGTGTGTGTTTGTGTACGTAACAGGAATATCTTTTGATTAATGTTCATTACTCTTTAGAAGACCTGGGTTCACTTTGTAAAGACCTGGACTATAAATACTGTTTAGACAGCATAATTCCAGATAAAACCAAAGGACACATGGAGAGAGATAAAAGGATTAATTTTAAGTAATAGAGAAATAATTGCATTTGTCTATTTTAAATTTTGTATTAAGATATTTATATTCAGAATGGACATCACCGTGGTGAAAGCTGCCTAAGCATAAAGAATATAGTAGTCCTTATACCTAAAGTTTATAATCTAAGAATGGAATGTAGAAAGTAGTTGAAAGAAGGCAGTATTTGGGGGATCTTAATAGAAGGGAAGTATCAAAGATAACATGCAGGTCACAGTCCGCAAGGATTACAGCTTGCCACCTGCCAAGCCCTTGTCAAGTACACCTGAAATAGCAGGCAGATTTTGAGGTGGAACTTGGAGAACATACATCAGCTGCAGTTACTGCTGAATAGGAGCTTTTCTGTCCAGATGCACAGAACCGTGCTAAAAGTGCCTCTGGAAAAACAGAAAATTGGGTGACTGAGGCTGGCAGCAGCAGCAGCAGAACAGAGGCAGAAACTAGCCTCCTAACAAAAGGATGAGTCTGATAAATCAGGTGGAGCTAGCAAAGAAAGATTCAGGCCTTATTTTCTCTGTTGCATGCCATGAAGAAAATAGTTCATTTTTTCATCAGTACAACGGTGAAAGATAGTTTGTAGAGTTGCTTCTTAGATGGAGAAGCATATATCAGTGCTCAGTAATTATTACCAAATTAGAAGAAGTACCTTTTTATCATCTCACTTTAGATTGATCACTTCTCAAAAGAGAGACTCTGCATCTGTAATATCTCAACAGGATTCTGATCCATATCATAAAAACAAGACTTCATCTGTTCAAGCATCAAGGGCAAGTGATAACATTGAACAGGGTGACAAAAAAGTACTTCACCAAGATGTACTGCATTGTGCATAATTTTGGCTGGAAAGAGAAACCAATGGTAGGGCAGTATCAATGGAAGCTCACCCTGTTTACATGGAATAAACAGTCTTTGAATACTGCAGAAAGTAAGAACCATCCACAGCTTTGTACCAGATAGGTTCACAAACAACTGTTAGGAGACAGCACTATTTGTATTTATGCCTGTAGATGATGCTCTAGGGTTGTGCAGCATCTGTACAATTGCTCAGGGAACCAGACTGCAGATGTGAATCAGAAAAAAAACTGCAAAAAAACCCAGCAGATCACCTTTTTATGGCTGGGTTAGTTTTTTACACAATCAGTTTCCAAACAACTTGACTGTGCAGTGCACAAAGACTTAGATAAATACAAGACAACAGTTGTAGATGGAAACATGGAGCTCAATGTTGAAATGCAGTCTAAGAACCCTGCTCACAGGGCTTCTCCAGACTGTGCTGCTGACATCTGCCTTAGTCCTGCTCTTCTCACACCCACGCCACTGTACTGGAATAGCAGCCAGAGGAATCCTTCCCCTATGTGTGTTTTAGCTTTGGGCAGCGGTACACACCTATGACCAGAATGGAAGCTGCTATTGTTTTGGATTTTTGACTCCATAAAAGGAATGTTATTGTTTCTTTTACCTTTTTCCACCTCCCCAAAGAGTAGTTCTTACGATCACTAGTTTCAGCAAGTTTTGTTCAAAATTAAACCAGTACTTTTGCAGCATGTCAAGTTCTGTGTCTTTTCAAAGAATTCTGACTTGTTAACAGGTCGACCCATATAACATTGGAGTCTCTATTCGACTCTCCATGAAAGCATCTTGATGTAAATACACACGAAAAAACACCCTCAACATCGTGGCTTACGACAGAGGTTGAGAGCCCTATACATATGTAAACCTTCCACTTCATCCAGCAGCTTAGTGAAATAAATGATAACAGAACAGATAGCTCTTCAAGAGCATTAGGGCTTCATTAACATTTGCAAAGCACTTTGAGACCTAGGCGAAGGCTCGTGCACAGCTACAATCAGGGAAGGAAACCTCTAGCCAAACAGAACTCCTAGAACTGGGCACATATTTGGTTCCCCACTACAGACTGCTCCTGCCATACTTAAAGGTTCTCTTTCCATGCCATTTGAACACTCTTCTCAAAGACTGTCTTGTTGAGGGCTTGGGGTCCGGGCTAGGGCTGACTTGGAAATTCAGCTTAAGCTCCAGAGAAAGCATTCAGAAAAGCTGATTCAAATGCAGACAGCAGTTTCTTCCTCCTTAACATGGGAAAAGCAAGCTGGAGAACATTCCAGGTGCTGCTCTTTGCAGCCGATTGCTTGCTCCGATGTAAATGGAGGGGGAAAAGCCACCAGAAAAGTCCTGAAGGCGGCATGGAGACATTAGGCCTC
>VYZX01033411.1:0-36239 GCA_013401335.1 Brachypteracias leptosomus | reverse complement strand
AAAGGAGGTTGTAGAGAGTTGGGTGCTGGCCTCTTCTCCCAGGTAACAAGTGACAGGACAAGAGGAAATGGCCTCAAGTTGTACCAGGGAAGGTTTAGGTTGGATATTAGTAAAAATTTCTTTACTGAAAGAGTTATGAAGTGCTGGAAAAGGCTGCACAGGGAAGTGGTTGAGTCATAGTCCCTGAAGGTGTTTAAAAGGGACATGGTTTACTGGTAGACTTGGCAGTGTTAGGTATAACAGTTGGACTTGGTGATCTTAAAGGTCTTTCCCAACCTAAATGATTCTACTCATTGGAATAGCTTTCACTTTTCCATACATTTTAGCCACAATGAACCAATGCTTTAATTGTTGTATTTGTTACCTACCTAGGACATTAAACTTTGCAAAGAAGGATGGAGATTTCAGATTTAGCAGGGGTAGAAGAACCGCAATAAGGTAAAATGGAACTGTTTGTGATTTGTTCCACCACTTCTCGAAGAGTTCAAAACCCGTACTGTTGTCAGAAGAGAACATCACGCTGTGGTTCTGTGGTGGGTGACTGCTAGCAGCACTTGGACAAATGACTGAAAGAAAGGAAAAGAAAAATATTCTCAGATGGAAAGGGTTTTTACTTGCGCAGAACCTTCACAGACAAGACCCTGTAATTTCTAGAGTGTGTTCTACCTATGGGGAATAGGACCACTCAAAAGCTACGTTTGAAAACTCAGTTCCTAACTTCTATTTGTTATTTTTATCATGTCCTAAGATTTCATTGCTAGGTATCTTGCACTCTAAGCTGGCAAGTGCTATGGTTCTTTCATCCCAGCACAACAAAAATGCTAATTTGTCTGAAGACTGAGCTGTGGCTTAGGATCAGCTTTCAAGGTCACATACCCATAACTAGGTGTGTTTAGTGCCTACATGAACCTGCTGGAATCAAGTCACAGCCACACACCCTCTGGCTGCATATTTAGCATTGTGATCTGTCCCTGCACACTTGAGTAAGATCATAGGAACCAAGATGCAAGTGCACATGTGCACAGGAGAGCCTGTATTACTGTACATTGCTCTAGGAACACACAAACTAAGGATGACAAGAAAGCTACTTAACAACTGGCAGGTCTAAAACTCATGCAGTGAACCAAAACACCCTGTCATTTTGATGCTGTGCCAGGTGCACATACATCACTGCTACACAACACAACATAAGCAATTTAAGACATGCACCCATAATGCTGCCAAAAGGGAATGTCACACTCCTGATCAATGTCAGCACCTGAACAAGTGATGGGAACAAAGCCAACAAAACAAACAGATCGCTTGACAATAACATATTTATTTGATATTTGTTAATATCAGCATTTCTTTCTAACACATGCCTACAAAGTTCTGTGTTGAAATATGAACCTGTCTCATTTTTCTCATAATGTCTTATTTTATATTTGGGCATCCTACAATACCTGATGGCCTCTCTCCCACATTGTAACAGAGCAGGCATGCAGCTAAAGGCAAAGGTGTAAAAAGTATTCTGTCAATTTCTTGAGAGACCATGATGTTACCCTACTTCCAGTTTTCTCATTTCCTTTTTCTCCATTGCTTATAAGACAATCCTTTCACAGAACTTGAAAAACACTTTTGTTCTCACTGATCTCCTTGGTAGCCCTGAATGCCCTGCCAAATGTCATTTGAGCATCTGGCAGCCCTTAATTTTGTGAAGCAACTGCTTTAAATCTTCCAGTTGCTGCAGGATGCTGTGGAATATTGTAGTCTACTTTGTCTCCAAGTTATACCCCCTGCTGCGCAAGAATTGGGCAGAACAGCAGAAGCAGGAGAGAGCACAACAGAAAGAGCACTGCAGCAGCTATTGGCGCCTTGCTGGTAAGGACTGCAGAACAAACAGGATTCAACACCAGCTCAAATGCAAATCAGTTGGTTTTCAGAATTACTTCTCAAGTCCCTTGCCTGCCTCCAAACAGCTGCCCTCCAGAAACACAGATGCAGCTAGTGTAACACACAGCTGTCTGGCTGGTACAGAAATGCTTCTCCATTCCCATAAGCACCCAGGATAGAGAAAATCTTATGCAATACCTGTTCAATTACTAGATATAGGCAGGAAGACCAGAGGCTGACAACACCTAGCTCCTGCCTTCATTCTGCATTATACTGCAGACTTAAAAACTCCCAACAGACCTATCTTCACACTTGACTGCAGTTTGTTCCCCTAGTTGTGCAAATGACAGACTCTTCACAAAATGCAAGCAGAGGCTCACTTGTGTGGCCTGACATTTGTTTCTTTTTGTGCTCAGCATCATTAAAACTGTTCTTACAGCACTTTTAAAAATAAGAATGTTGTTGCAGAGGTGGCAAGGAGCAAAGACACCCCAGCCAAGATTTTAAACAGTAAACAGATCTGGTCTGCCTCAATTTTAGGTTGCAAAACTTAAAATTCCTTAAGGCAATTTCTCATTGTGCAAAAGAGAAATAATGTTCATGGTTTTAAGGAGGATCTATCTGGGTATACACAAACTTGTAATTTGCTTTTTAATCCTTACCTCCCCCCCCCCCCTTTTTTTTTTTCCCCAATTATTAGACTTTCCAACTGTGTGGCTATTTGTGGAAGCACAAATCTCACATAGAAAATCACAGAGTTTTAGTTAGAACTTACTATTATACACTTTCTAACTGGTATGTGGTTAGGCAAGAAAATGTGATGCTTGCCATTAAACACCCCCAAAACATGAAATACAATACTACTAAGTGCTTCTTACCTTTGTTACTTCCATTTGTGCCAGGAACAATTTCTGTTACATTAATGTCATTAACAAAGTCTGAAAATAAGAAGAAAGTCTTACTATCAATGTCCCAAATCTGCTATTAGGCTTTTATTGGTTTTCCTGATAAAAATTAAGGAAGTTTTAATTAATTTGGAAAATTACATCAGAGGCACAACGACAGCAGCTTGCACTACCCATAAACCCAAGTGGATATTTCAAAACTTTCTTAGGAGTGTTTTAAAGTAGCCCCCCCCAACACTACTTTATTCTCAGCACCCCATCCATTTGTGAAGTCCCCAAGCCTCTGCTGCCAGCTGCTCATTCCTGCTCCCTCAGCACACCTCTTGTTCCAGCTCCTCAGCCTGCAGTGTTGTACAGTAGGTTAGTGAAGAGATGCATCTTAAAGCCACCCTCTTTCAGGACAGAAAAACAAATACATGCAACCATACCCTTAGTCTAGATGGTATTATAGGGAAAAAGCTTCCCCTACTAGTTTTTATCATCTTTTTTTCAGAAGAGGTTCTGTGGGATGTTTTTTCCACATTGCATTTTAAAGAGGGAATCTCTGAAAAAAGGTTTAAGTCTCACTGTCTACAGTCATCTCTATTACTATTTTGTTTCCAGTACACTCCTGCGCTACTTTACTGCTCTGCCACAGCAGAAAATTTTTATTTTCTACAGGTTCACCAGTATGAGAGCACTGGATAGCAGTTTCCTTATATTTATGTATATACTGACAGAGAAAATGCCCATCAGCCTGGAAATTTAATCATTGTGCCTCTGGTTAAAATTTGCTCCTGCTCCATGTGGAAGTATTATGCACACAGTAAATTAACTAGGGCAGTAGGCCTCAGATTTTTAAAACGCAATTAACAGCAGATTATTGCTTCTCATAAAGCAAAAAGTCTTGTGGGAAGAAAACTATTTTTTTGTGTCTTCATTTTGATTTATGACACCCTGAATTACAATTGAGTTTCTCACACTTACTCATATCAGTTCAGTCTTGTGCTGGTTTTAGCTAGGATAGAATTAATTTCCTTCACAGTATCTGGTATATATTTGGATTTGTGCAGGAAACAGTGCTGGTAACACAGGGATGTTCTCTCTCCTGCTGAGGAGCACTCACACAGAGTCAGGGCATTTTCTGCTCCTCACCTCACCCCATCTGTGAGTAGACTGGGGATGCATGAGGAGTTGGGAGGGGACACAGCCGGGACAGCTGACCCCAACTGACCAAAGGGATATTCTAGACCATATGATGTCATGCTCAGCATATGAAGCTGAGGGAAGGAGGAGAAAGTGGGGGGATATTTGGAGTTATGACATTTATCTTCCCAAGTAACCGCTGCGTGTGATGGAGCCCTGATGGCTGAACACCTGCCTGCTGATAGAGAGGGGTGAATGAATTCCTTTCTTTGTTTGCTCGGACACACGTGGCTTTTGCTTTACCTATTAAACTGTCTTTATCTCAACCCACGAGTTTTACCACTTTTACACTTCCGATTCTTTCCCTCAACCCACTGGAGTGAGTGATTGGCTGGGCAGTGCTCAGTTGCCAGCTGGGGTTAAAGCATAACAATTGTACATACAATAATCAGAAGATTCAATTAAAATTCTTTGTCGCCTCCTCACTTCACGACTGTTTGTGTTAAAAAAACATACGTGGTGTGAAGCCATCAAAAGAATTGATAAGCTCTTACAGAATTAGAGCACTTAGTTGTAGGCAGATAGTCAACTATGTTTCCTGTGTACTTAAAAAGTGGTTTAGGGATAGCAATTACATTTAAGGATTTAGTTCCATTTCATAAAACAAAAACAGAATAAAAACATGGGACACTTAAAAGAACCCAAAAAGTCAGGTGTGTTGGGTCTGGCTGAGATGGAGTTAGTTTTCCCCTAGCAGCCCTCCCTCCCAGCACTGTGCTGTGTACTGGTGGCTAAAGAGGTGTTGGTATCACCCCTGTTTTGGCTCCTGCTGAGTAGTGCTGGTACAGCATCAAGCTCTCTCTCCAACTTCCCCCTTACCAGTAGCCTGGGGGTGGGCAAGACCTTGGGAGGGGACAGAGCCAGAACAGCTGACCCAAAGTGACCAACTGACCAAAGGGATATTTCATACCATATAACATCTGCCCAGCAATAAAAGCTAAGAGAAAGGGGGTGAGGAGGGGGTGATGAATTGTTTTTAAGGTGTTTGTCTTCTAGACCAGTCACTACATGTACTTTTAAAAAAAGTCACCTGAATGTAGTAGAATTAAATACAGTAGTCTGCTTAGAATAACTAAGAAATCCATGACTGAAAGATGCCTTGCCTTTGTGCCAATCCTACATCCTATTACCCATTTTATAACTTGAAAGTTAGGACAAGAATCCAATGATTAGAGTTATCACAGAGCAAACAACTAAATAAGAACTCCTAAGAAATACAGTTAAGAGATAAAATAGCATGCCAATCTCAGCGAAAAGCAGAGCTCTTTTCCTAGAAAAGGAACTGTTTTGATCATTCTGAAGTTTGCTTATTAGAATCAGCTATATGGTTTAGAATAATTAAAGTGCTAGCCTTATTAAAAAAAACACAAAGTTTAAAATGAAATGGCCATAACAACATATGAATTTAGTCAGCTGTAAATTACAGCAGTCATTAACCAATAAGTACATCCTTCAGGAATGTTGGAAACTCTTAATTAAACACTGTTGAGGAGGTACAAGTATCTGTGCTGTTACGTGACTCAGATTTGTTAATTACCTTCAAAACAGAAACTCTTAAATCTTAGCTGTGCTCTTCAATGCTATGAGTCAGATTTTCAAAGCTCTCAATTCCATCATTTATTCCCACAACTCTACATACCTAATTGATTGTGTCCACAAAAGCTTGTGTGTCTGTGCACATACAAGGGTGCAAATAACCTGTATGTTTTCTTTTGTAGCAATTCCAGTCTAAGAATCATTCTTTCACTGTGCTACCGTTCATCGCTCGTTCAGGGATGCTTGCAGAAACTTTCTGTATTGCAGTTCTCTAAACTGTTTGCTGAAATCTAGAATGAAACTAGATTTTCTTCATTAACCTGGATCATTTCAACAGCCTACCTAGCCTGTTACATGACTGTTCAAATAGTTACACCCATGCCAACAAGGAGGGAATGAAAATACAAGGTGGAAACAAGCAAGCAGGTTTGGGTTGTTTAAACTACACAAAGAAGCCTCATTACTGACATGCAAATCAGGTAACTGGTACTTTGCCTTTCATTAAAACAACACTTTAAGAGAGAAACTGGCTTTGAAAACATACTCGACTGTGCCCATAACTCCACACACAGTTACTTATTCTAATTTGACGTCTCATTGAAAGTAACAGACAAATAACTTTTCAGTATAAAGCAAAATCTTGATTTTTCCAAGACCAGAAACGTATACTTACTGTATATAAACTTCCCTGTGTTGAACAGAAAGTTGGACATAAGCACCCAATAAACAACCATGGCTCCAACAAGTGATACCATAGAAAATAAGAGGCTTGACCATTGACCAAAGGATCCAAAGTAATACTTGCAAACATCTGGAAACTCCCAGTTTGAGGTATCTATTAAAGCTGGAAAAGACACAAAACCCAGAAATATATCTGTCAGTAAAACTCTTCATTATAGCATTGTGTTCTTTTTCCAGAATATTCTGACACAAATTCAGAGTGCTTCCAAGGGCTAAGAAGATTGCTGTTAACTTTGAAGTATAACACTCATTAGGTGTTTGAAGGAGCTTGAAGAAGCAGAGGCTTTTATTGTGGCCATACTATTACCTGTAGAAGGACTGAAATAAGACATGGTGGCAAAAATGCAGCTATGCATTTGCAGCTAAAGCATTTTGCAGGAGTTATGGCAAAGTAGGCCAGACCATGAAATACTCCTCAACAACATCCTGAAATATCTTGCTACAAACTGGAGGTCTGAACTGCCTTTATTTGAGCAAGTGAGGGGTTAGTTTATGCATAAAAGCACCACTACAAGAGCTGCAAAATGAGTTTTGAACTATAAAAAGTAGAACCACTGTCAGTGAGGCAACTGTCCATAAATTGCTTCCAACACAGAACATATACAAATATTAGGGTAGTCCAGGCATACAACAGATGTGGATACAGCTACAGCCCACACTGTTCCACTGTGGAACGTGATCAGACACACATATAGAGAGCTGGACAGCACTTAAGGAGAAGGAAAGCCTCTAACTCTGTAAAACTCCAAACACCTAGTAGGTGAACATCTGAAACCTTGCTTGACAAGAGTTTGGGTTTGGCTATAATACTCAGGTCCCAAGGAACCGAACGGTAATTTAACAAGGGAAGATACACATTTAGCTTATAGAGCTTAGATCTAGACTACAAAAGTAGGGAGATATTCAAAGGAACAGCTTTTACTTGCAGGAGAGGTCTAACATACAGTAGCGATACAGACAAACTGAGAATCTATTACATCTCTGTATTTCACACTTAATGGAAATATTTGTTATAAGGCTTTGTATTTCTTACGTATTGTCTTTCGCAATTTCACAACTCGGTAGCAGCAATAAAGAGTCAAAATGCCCATCAGTAAGATAAGAATAATTCCAGAAGTAAAACCTGCCTGTTAAGAGAGAGAAATAGTTTACTTTCTTTATCAATAACACTACAGAAAAATGAACCCCAAGCCACGATGCCAAAACTATTTTCATATGCAAACATTTTTCAGAGTTTTACCTGTTTTATTCCCCATGGGATACTTAATATAGATGTACCCATCATTGTATTCCATATCATAAATCTAGGAAGGAAAGAAAAAAGCCAGTGAATAATTTAAGAAGCACTCTTACTTCATACTATCCTTTTAGCAACAATAGTTATTCATACAATACAGAACATTCAGTAATAACACATTTTCTGGCCAATATACAGCAAGGTGCTTAACATACATTGTCACTGTACTGGAGTTTTTACCATAGCCATCTGTGCAACTGTCAACTTTAAAAGCAGTTCCTAAAGGACTGTACACATAGATTTCTTCAGGAGCTGGAAGTACATGATCAGGAGCAATCTAACAAATGGACAAAAACCAAGACTTATTAGTAACATCTCAAAGACACTATTGTCCCAAATACAGCAAGCCAACTGTTCTAAATCACAAAATCTTTCTTTCCATGAAAAGAGCATTAAAAAAAAAAAGTTGGACCATATTAATTTTCTTCCCATAAAACCCCTACAATTAATAAGGGTTTTAGCTAAATGGGATAAAAATAGATTTTTCTTCTGCACAATGTCTGCAACGTACTATGCACAGATCATGCTAGTTCAATCACTGCAGCTGATCACTGCTTAAATCCTCTTACAGATGGAAGAAATGAGTACACACATCTGCTACAAAAAGCAAGCTTTGTATGCTTGTATGCTTTCTTTGGATGGTGAAGTCATTGCACAAGAAATCAAGACCTTGTTAAGGCACTCAGCTACCAGGTATTTACTTCAAAGAAAGCTAAGAGAGATTCTCCCCCTACCTTTATTTGTGCTTCTTTTATACAGTTAGGCTGTGGAAGAACCAATGTGCCAGAGACCACTCAGTTAATATGGCCTTGTCTTTGCCTTACCAGTGCCCTGTCTGTAGGAGACGTGAGCCTGCTATAGTAATGAATCCGCTTATTCATTGCTGAAGCTTCATCAGTGACTCTTTGCATGTCATCATTCACACTGACTATGTTTGTAGGTTCCACATGAAATGGTCTAAAGGAGGCGAAAAAAAAAAGAAGAAAAGGAAACACCTTAAAATCCTAGAACAAAAGAATTAACATACAGAGAACAGCTTAGCATCACTCAGGATGAGTCTCTTATTCACGGACACAAAGCAAATGCAAAAGCATCACTGCCAAGAGGGAAGCTGCCATCCATGAAAGAACCATGTGTTTATATCATCCATATTAAAATGGTCTCTTGCACAGATTCTTTGAGGCAACCAACATCAAAATTCAGACCTAATATCCAGTGTATTAGTTCTCAACAATGAGTCACACCGGAACTACATGTTAATAAGCCTGGCCAAGCTTATTAGTGCTTATAACTGCTGTTGCCAGAAATGGGTAGAAACAGAACACATGAGAATGCAGAAGCAGAAAGAAAACAGGAAAAAAAAAATGGAACGAGTGGTGGTAATGATGACCACCTATGAAAAGGCTAAGAACTACTAAACTAGCCAAAAACACTGTATGAAACTGTGTTTAGTGTGGAAGGAGCAAAGCCCAAGTAAGTCCATGTGCTCATACAATTTTTAAGCCAATGCAACTGGGAATGTAATTTGTGACAGAACATGGAACAGAAGTCCAGTTGCTGTTCTTACCTACTTCACGACCTCTCTTCAGATTTAATTAAGGTAGTCATGGAGAACAGGACTGTCAGCAACAGATGTCCTATATCTCTTATACGGAGATGTACAAACTACAGGTGGTCTCCCTCCCCTCTTCCCCATCTGAGTTAAGACTGCAAGCACGGTCATGGCCACTAAAGGAGAAAGCAGCCCCACCACATACCTCTTGTTTTCTCTGCACACATAGGTACAGAGCAAGCAGAGTGAAAGCTGCTCCTGAAGTTACAACATGACATAAATCTAGCTTCATGCCAGGGATGCTACCAGAGACACATGACCTAATCAGGATACCACAGAGATTTTTTTTTTAATAAAGTATATTTTACTTCCACATATCCATACTATGCTACTGCCTAAATGCAACATTCAGTCCTAGAACTGACAGGCTGATCTCTCAAATGAGAGGGGGTACTGGTCACTTGTAAGCCTTGATACAGGATTTGGGGTTTTTTCTTTTTCACCAGAGCTTTTAATTTCTAAAGCAACCTCAAGAGTTTTCTGAATTTCTACTTCCAAGTTGACGCTTAAATCACTCAGAAACAAGAACCGCCTTAAACCCAGGACCCACAAAAGTACAGATCCCAACACCAAGAGCAGAAATTACAACGGCAATAAATCAATGCCATTTTTTCTCTAACATGAGTAAGACCTATCTGAATTGACTGTTTTCCAATACCCACTGCAGGCTCAGACTACAAAGGAAATTGGTCATCTTCTCCTGCCCCAGTTCTCAATTCCTTGACAAAGGTCCCATTCTCTTTCCCAGTGAATCGTTAAGGAGTTGCACCATGACACCATCTTTTCTCTGAAAGGAAGAAAAGGAATACAGCTCTGAAGATGGTAGTTCCTTATTTCTGTGTGTACAAGGGAATACAGCAGGTAAGAGTATTTATGAGACTAATAAAAGTTGACAAAAGTGGAAAACAGAGAAAAAGAACTTTCTCCACAAGTTCCTTCATCTTAGACTTCATTACTTCTAACATCTTTCTTCATCATGGAAAAAAATGCCTTAATTTGCTAAGCTGTTTCCCAGTTACTGAAATGAAAGTGAACACACTTCCAATTTTTAAAACATTCTCAAATTGACTCTTTTTTTTTCCACGTTTATGACACGAAGGGGGAAATGCCCATTTTGTGTGTGGACTTCTATGGCATTCTTTTAAAAAAATTAAGAGAGATACTGAAATTAAACAGAAATAAATTTTAAGCAATGGCTTTATTACTCAAGTCAGAGGCACACAGGGCTAACTAATTCCATAGGTATGTAATGTACAAAAATACTCATGGACTGTCAGCTCTAGAGGACTTCACTTGTTTCAGCTTAAAATTTGTTGGGCTGATCCAATCATTGGATGCTGTTAAAAAATATTTGAGTAGAAGACCTGTAAAATAAAGGCTGTAGTTATGAAAACAGGAAATGTGATATGTTTAAAGGCCTCCCCACCCTCAGTCAGGTCTCTGCTTTCTTTTTGGATCACTCACATTATATTTAGAACATTAAAAGTATGTGTTTCGCTAATTATATTGCAGCTGCACAGTAAGAAGAGCTTCATTAGGACTACCTCTTTCCTCATCTCAAGTTGATATTATTAGTACATCCCCATAAACTTCCACTGCTACTGTGAAAAACTAAACTGAGACAAAGTCTACACTTTGCTTCAAAGTAAGCACATCTGTGGCAAAGATTTCCTTCAAACTGGCATTCAAAAACTACTGACACGGATGTCAAAGAAAATTCTTCCAGACTGGAAGACAGTGGGAGATTATTTTTTAAAGCAACTCAAGTTAAAGCCATGGATTATTAAATAAAAACTAAATTAACAGAAAACATGAATATAACATCCTATTTTATGGGGAAAGTAGTGTTGTTGGTCAATGATCAAAGAAATATAAAGAAAAAAATTCACATGTAGCAACAACATACCTATCTCTAGGTAAGAAATTAAGATCATCGAGTCCAATCATTAACCTAATACTGACAAGTGCTCAACTAAACCATATCCCTAAACACTAGGTCTACAGGACTCTGACTTTTAAGTACCTCCAGGGAGGGGACTTCACTACTGCCCTGGGCAACCCATTCCAATGCCTAATCTAAACTTCCCTTGGCACAACTCGAACCCATTTCCTCTTGTCCTATCACTTTTTACTTGGTTGAACAGACCAACCCCCACTTCTCTACAACTGATAAGGTCTCCCTTCAGCCTCCTTTCCTTCAGGTTAAACAACCTCAGTTCTTTCAGTCGCTCCTCATAAGATGTGCTTCAGACCCTTTACCAGCTTTGTTGCTCTTCTTTGGACACACTCTAGTGCCTCAATGTCCTTCTTTTGGTGAGGTGCCCAAAACTGAACACAATACTCAAGATGCAGCACCTTACCTGTACTGAGTACAGTGGTAAAATCACTTCCCTGGTCCTACTGGCCACACTGTTTCCGATACAAGCCAGGAGGCCATTGGTCTTTTTGGGCACCTGGGCACACTGCTGGCTCATGTTCACCCAACTCTTGACCAACACCACCAGGTGCCTCTATGCTCAGCAGCTCTCCAGCCACTCCTCCCCAAGCCTGTAGCATTGCTGGGGGTCGTTGTGGCCAACGTGCTGAACCTGGCACTTGGCCTTATTGAAACTCATACAATTATCCTCAGCCCATTGATCAACTCTGTCTAGATCCCTCTGCAGGGCCTTCCTACCCTCAAACAGATCAACACTTTCACCCAGCTTGGTGTCATCTGCAAACTTACGAAGGGTACACTTGATCCTCTAATCTAGATCATTGATAAAGATGTTAAACAGGACTGGCTCCAAGACTGATTCCTGAGGAATACCACTTGTGACCAGCTGCCAACTGGAATTAACTCCATTCACCACTACCTTTTGGGCCTGGCCATCCAGCCAGTGTTTTATTCAGTGGAGCATATGCCCATCCATGCCATGAGCAGTAGGGTTGTCTATTCTTCTTTCTCTTCAATATTATGAACAGAGTCTGGTTGAACTAGCAATTTATGGTCCAGCACAAAACAGAAGGGTATGGTCCAGAATAATTTCAGGGTGAGGAAAAAAAATTAAACTCCAAAGAGATTCTATATATCTGTTACTGCTGCTTCCTGCCTAGAAGAGTGCACACATTTAATGCTGCCAGTGGTTACTTCCCCACTTGATCCCTTCTGATGCAGATCTGTTGAGAATGAAAATTATAAAGCAGCAACTAATTTTCTTTTTCTCAGGGTATCACTGCACCTCTAGTCTTAACAAGCAAGTGACAATGCTAAAATATTGACTGTCCACCCATCAGTTTTATGGTTGTTAGAGATCTCTGAGAACATCACTCAGACTTGGAAGCTATGCTAGCAGCCTGGGGTGCAAACTTCTTCCCTCATCTCCACTAGGGGAGTGTAGCATTCTGCCTAGGATCAAGGTCATTTCACATCTCCCAGCTACACCTAGATCAAAGACTTGGTTTAAGGCATACTCAGACAGAAGTCTAAGATCTCTCAAAGACTCAAATAAGTTCTCAAAGACTGAGATTTTCAAAGCACAAAGCAGGCAGGATATAAGCTGGGGTGTATTTTGGAACACTCTCTTTAGGGACCTTAAGTCTAGCAGATAAGCAAGCATCATCAGCTGCAACAGATTCCTAAAAATAAGTCCCTGATTTATACAGGCAATCACATTATATCTCTCATGTGGCAAAATGATTATGAAAAGGATGTGGGACAATGTGATCTGGGAAAGGGGAGAGGTTACATGACTGGAGGGTGTGTCAATTAATGCAAAACAGTGCAGACAATTCCCATGCATTGAGATAAGACTGTAGTGCCAAATGAATTTATTATATCCCTTCTAAAAACACAATTACAATTTATATTTCAATAGCTAGCCTGAAAAACAATACTTTTTTTACCAGGGCAAACAACAGTGAAACATAGCTGTTTTCCACAGCGCAATGGGCATGGACAAGATGAAGGATCTCATGGGGGTCCACACCCCCCATATGCTACACCCCACACATGTACTTCAGAAACCACTTCCAGAAAATCTGCAGCTACACTCATCCGCTAGTTACTTATCACTCATGCAAAGGGACAGTTAGTAAGAATTCTAGTGCTGGTCCAGGAAAAGAGGGAAAAGGGCTTCTGCCCAAACTTCCTCATATTATGAGCTTTGGTAGCAATTTTTGCAAGCAAATAAAAAGAAAAGATGCTTATTATTAAAGTTGTTTCCAAATATTGTACCAGGCAAAGTTCAAGTGTTGGATTTGAAGAGTTATAGGAACAAGCACAATGGTAAAATCAGTTTGGCAAACCACACACAATCTTGCAACTGCCAACATCTACAAGGGTGATACATCTTTTTTTCTGGATATTTTCAGCAATGTACTACATCTTGCAGAACAATGAAGCAGTATGATGAATACTTATCTCAAGAAGTTTTAAACTAAATAATACTGTTTTCTAAGTATCTTTGCTGAAGTACTTTTAAATAGCAAACAACTGGTTCTGGACATCTGATCAAAAGCAGTGTTCCAAGTATTGAACTGTTACAACGTAACAGGTTTTTTTGTGTTAGTGTGTCTTTTGGCTCTACATGATGGCATTAATGACTTCACACTAGATAAATTTTTCATATTTAAATGACTATGAAAAAACCTTTACAGGATGCTTTATTTCTTTTCTCTCCTCCAAAAAGGGCACAAGGAGACACTTTAGCTTAGTGCACAGATTTCTTTGATACCTCTCATCAATCAGTTACTTTTCAGGGATGCAATAGGATTATTACACAGAAATAAAACTAGTAAATTCCTATCACTTTGTTGTTTTACTGAGTCACTAAATTATTATAGGAATGCTGTATAAGGCACAAGAGAAACTAAGAAGTAAAACTGATTTGCTATCACAGAAATTAAAGTTGAGAGAAAAAGTAAGAAGATAATTATACTCAAAGGCTGCTATTTCCTCATCGGAAACTGCTTATCTGGATAGGAACAGGAGAGGCCAGTGTGCTTATCATAAGGAAGCCTATTCCAAAGAATTCCATGACTGACTTGATCTTAACTTTTTAAGCTGTCTGAATTTACTTAAGCATTGTAAACAGTATGCTTACAGTTTATCCTGTAAGATCTTTATTCTCTTGCCAATGCATTTTACTTAAAACTTTTTTCCACATTCATATCTTATTGTCATTATAATGATTACAGCATGACTGCAAAAGTGTCTAAAAATACTGGAAGCAGAACCAAAATAACCTTTCAGAGCACAATACTGAGCCACCTTTGTTGCTCACAGATACACATTTTAACAAATAACGAATCACAAGCTACCACACCACGTTTCAAGCACTGTTCACTCTTCTGTGTCAAACTCAATGCTATTGCTATTCTTCTCTTACCAAAAGGTACGAAAGGTTCTTAATTAAGAAGGTTCTAATCCTTCCCAGTTAAGAAGTAGTAATACTAGGAACTAGTAAAAATGTTAGCAACACAGAAAACTAACAAGCAGGCAATGGAGTAAACAGACCACACGCGTGTGGGGCGCAGAAGCATAACAAAAGCAGGAACAGTAGTTTCACACAGGTTAGTCCCTACCATTGTCTACCTTTTTGTAAGTTAAAAGAACTTTGAAAATAAAAGGGAGCCAACTACTCTTGCATGAAAAAGGCTTGTCTGACTGCCACCTACAGACACTAATTTATAACTGCTTAATTTCACCTACTGATCTCTCCTACATTGTGTGAGAAGGACTTCAAAAAGAATTAAAAAAGGAAGAAGGGATGATCTCCCTTTAGCAGGGGGCATTGTCAAGCTTTTTCTTATGTAAAACAACCAACACAAAACATTTGTTTCTTTGAAGGTTCAAGTATACCTGAAGTGCAGTATCTGTTGACAATATATAGATTTAAAGAGCAGTCAAAAGAAAACAGAAACTCCCTCTCTTGCATACAATAATCATGAATAAACCATTGCAGCAATGACATTCTTGTTTTTAAAGGGACCTACAAAATGGGCAAAACACACTTAATATGGTATGAGTAATTTGGGTCATTTCGAAGAATAGTAAGTAATAACCTCTTTAAGAGGATTAAGAGTCTTTATATTTCCCCCAAATTAGCAAAAGAATACAAGACAAAATAATTTACAACCCTAAAAAACAATTAGCTTATTGTTCTTATGTAAACACTGAAAACCCTGCCTTTCCAAAAGCCCAAAAGAAAACCAAGTAACTATGTAAATGCCTTCAAATCTCAAACAACCCAAAGAACAGAACAGCACTAAGAAAGACAAACAGCGATTATAAGCAAATCAGACAAAATACTTCAAGAGCTATCTCAATTAACGTAAAATGACCATCCACCAACATCTGATCAGCTTTCTCAATAGCGAGTTAAAAAAAGGAGCAAATGAAGCAAAGCAAGTCCCCTACTATAGCACTTGCACTGTTTGATACTTGGGGCTGCTACTCCCCAGAGCTCTAAAGAATCATAAAATGTTAGGGGTTGGAAGTGACCTCTAGAGATCACCTAGTCCAACCCCTCTGCCAAAGCAGGTTCACCTAGGGAAAGCATCCAGACGCATCTTGAAAGTCTCCAGAGAAGGAGACTCCACAAACTCTCTGGGCTGCCTGTTCCAGTGCTCTGTCACCCTCACAGTAAAGAAATTTCTCCTCATGTTGAAGTGGAACTGCCTGTATTCCAGTTTGTGCCTATTTCACCTTATACTATCACTAGGCACCATTGAAAAAGAAGAAGCAGCCCTTCAAACTGTCCCTGCTCTGATCACAACTGACACAGACCCTGGTAGCCTGTTCTTCCTCATTCCTTCTTGTAAAGGCTGCAGCTGCCTCTTGTAAGAGGTAGAGATGGAGTTCAATCTTGTTTGGCCTCACTTGATTTCCAGGCCTTCCTGATATCCCAGGGTTCGTGACATTCATCTTTGTGCCTCCGCATGCTTGGAAGGCGAAAGACTAGGTTCTAGAAAATGGGAAAATGAACTCAAGGGAGGAGTAGTAAGAACAAAGTGGATGGACCTGCAAAGCTGAAGGTTGTGGAGGTGGGAACACAATCCAAGTACACACTTCTGCTTTTGGGGAGGGAGCCAAATGTCACATGCTATGACCTTTTATGAAGCTGATTCTCCAAACTTAAGAAGTCACAAGGAAAAAAAACACTCAATGAGGATGCAATACCTAACCTCACTTTTGAAAAATGGATCTTGTAATTTCAATATATCACAAAGGTGTAAACTTCTCTGCTACCACATCACCACATCACCTCAAAACCACTGTTCCTCAAACAGAACACAGCAACTCCAACATGAGAAGACTGTCTAACTAAATATAATTTAGCAGTTGTCTTATGCCAGGAGGGCCATGAGGGTCTCAGAAACTCCTCAGAAAGAAGATAAAGCAAGATTTAATTTTGCACATTTCCTTTCCCCACCTGAAAGTACTCTACTGCTTCTTAACCTTTATATACACCACTCTGTATGCTCCCACACCTGTGCCCCACTTGTTCCCTTGGACTCACTTAGACTCTTATCCTCCTTTCTTCAAGTGCAGAGAAACAAGACATTGTTTAGTCCCTGGCTAACGTGTAAGAAGGCTCTCTTGGCTTTCCGAAGCTCCAGGCTGAGACAGCAGCAAAACACAATCACCAAGAACTCTTTTTTTTGCTTAAGTGGGCCCCAACAAGGGGACTTTGTGTACAACAGTGCCATCTTCTGTTCCTCCAGAAAACTGCTCTACTGATGCTGGATGCAAAGGAATCAGAAGAGCCATAAACAAGGTCAAAGAGGTAGCACGCAGCCCTTAGCCTAAAACGCAGAGCTGGTGCCTCCAGCTAGCATCAGAAGGCTAGTTCCCACTCCTATCTCAGTTTTAGTTCCAGGACCAGCTCACAGAAATCTTAACTCCAACAGCGGGGGTGGTCTCCCACTCTGACCTCCTCTGGGAAATAGAGGTGTTGAACTCATAAGAAAACAGTCAAAATAACCACTTAGTTAGATAAGTACTATTTCTGCAGGCATGGCAAAAAGGTTGGGCTGCCAAATTTTTCATATCTGCTTAACCTCAAAAAATACTACAGTTTTTTTCTTAAAAGGCAGTAGAGCTCACTCACTTTCCTCAGTACGAGCAAATTTTCCAGTATCACCTGCTGAATGTACACAGAGCTATATATACATACTGACAGCCATTTATCTACACCATCTGGCAAGACTTTCTTGCGTAGTCTTAACACTTCAGTTTGTTGTGCTAAATAAAAAACACCATTCTTCAGTATATGCACACAATATTCAGTGTCTGAAGAGCATTTTAAAAGCCACGTGCCAAGTTCTTATTGAACCACTCTCTGAAGTGACGTTAACAGAAAAATCTTATCCTTATAAACAAAACACTCTATGAACATCTGTTCACCTGGTGCTTGGAAATAATACCATGCAGAGACAAAGTAGGAACTGTTTGTACTCAGATCCTGTTTTCCAAATGTTAGTCTTCTGTCTTCATAGGATTCTGTTGCTAAAAGCAAAGATTGAACAACTTATTGCTATATAATAATTCCTTAGGTTCAGCCTTTTTCATACCTTTTGCACTTAAAATCTTCTGGATTGAACTGTATATTCATGATTCCATAATTGCTTTCATCGCCTCCTACAGGAACCAAGAGAGGTTTGGTATCCTCTTCCATATTTGGTGGATGTGCCTCCTTCTAGATTCTGTCAGTTATTCTGACCTAAAAAAGAACAGAAGACAACTGTAGTTAAGTAAAACTGTCCCTGCTATGAATTTAACACTGGCAGAGTCTCACAGCTTCAGAAGCTCCTGAGGTGAAAACCACCAGAAAATCCCTTCAAATTGCCACTTGAGAATTCTCATTCCATAATGCAAACATCACAAGGCAAGTACAGCGGGGGCAGTACTTTTTATGACACACTACCCATTTAAGTAAAGTGGTCATCGTACAATTGTGCTCTGCATCTCTTTTATCACCACAAGAAGCAATATAAATTAAAGGAATATGATTGATGCTGTTGCTTATATTGGGACTGAAACAGGTTTGTAAAAAGTGAGGCTCAGAATCTTAATTTCTTTTGAGCCACCACAACTAAGGATCAAGTCCATCATGTGTAAATTAACATGAAGTATATTCATATGTAGGTCTTAACTTTCTGCTTTCAAAGCATGAGACTCCTTTTCTTGCTCCACTGTTAAGACCAGCGTGATTTTTAAAGGAGCTGTAGTTCCAATTTCTAACAGTACAGCTGAAAACAATTTATCACAGCTATTAGAGACTATTGTTTCACTGAATTACTTCAAACTTTGTAGCAGGCACATCTGCAGTTTTCCACTATATTTCCCAGAATAAAGATTAGATTATTGCAGTCTACCATGTCCAGGATCTTTGAATTAAAGACAATGAATAGCCTAATAATACATTAATAATAACATATTACATGCATTCAGAGCACTCCTGGCCAAACAATGGGAAGCAGATTGCTTTTAAGCTAATGGAATTCTACTTAGACTGAGTTACAGTCCTCACATGGGACTCGCTGTGGTCTCATGTGCAGCTGAACAAATGTAATGGCTTTTACAGCTCTCATCCTTGCTACCTCCTGAAGAATTCCTCAGCCAGGACTCCTTTTTCAGACAAAAATTGCAGAAGTATCTGCTCTTTCAGGGGGACAGTTTCCTGATGCTTTAGAATGTTAGACAGATGAGAACCAGAGCCCGCACAAGATGAGGAAGGATAGCGTTCACTGTTTGAAACCTGGAGTGGCAATAGAGAAAGTAAGACAGAAAGATTGAGGTGTGTATCATCCTTCTGCACCCTCATGGAAATACACTGTAAAGGCCCAATCCCAGAAATTACATCAACCAAAGTGAAACACTGACGTGGCTCCATCCCTTCCTAGCTGCATGTTGCCAGTCCTCTTGCATTAGCTCATCCTGCTAATATCTCCAAAAAACCCCAAAGAATCTGAAGGAGAGGATGAAAAATGAAGCCGTTTTCAACCAGTTGATTCTCTGGAGTTCAAACAAGTGCTAAAGGAGGAGTGGGAAATCACAGAAGGAGCGTGTGGTGGGGACTGCCAAAGCACTGAGACTGGCTCAACCTGCTAAGGAAGACAGACACCTGCTGCCTCGCTCTCCATCTCTGCCCCCCCCACACCATGCACATTTGTGTGATCGCACACTAAACTGGACTGGGAAGACTGATAACAGATGAAGATTAATCTTTCTTTCCCTTGCTTTACATCCAAATCAGTGTTGAGCCTGGGGCTTGTTGCCTGGCTGCACACATTTGCACGCTTGTGCAAAGGAGGAGACGGTGCATAGGTGAAGCCATTTAATCTGGTAGTGCTGCCAGTTTCCTCCTAGTGTCAGCATTCATGATGAGACTTGAACAAAGCCACCAAGTTTAAAGGCACGATTCAGAGTTGAAAGGCACGATTCACTCGTTTTAGCTCTTTAAGAGGACATAATAAGCAATCAGTGATAATAACCCAGGCAATCTTAAGAGCCTTATTTGCACTCCCTGATAGCATCCTCCTTCTCTTGGACTTTAGTTTTGCTGTGACACTCTCTAAATCTTTTCTACGCTTCTCTTTCCAGAGCCTTTCCAAGATGGGGCTTCTCTTACCTACCTTAATTTAGTGCTTCCTCTTTGTTTCTATAAACTAACTGTTCAGATTCTTTACCCTCAAGTTCTTCCCTTCCACATCATTGCTGCTAGTTCTTTGGCCTCAACTGAACGTCTTACCTTCTTTCATTCTTCTCAGCTACTCTGGTGATGCTCAGCTTAGGAATTCCTGCTCCTCATTTCCTCTCTATTTTTTGTCTCTCCTACACACTGTCAAATTTGCTTTCCAAACTTGCCTTTACTAAGCTTTGTTTACATACAAAGACATTTCTTAGTTGACAGTAAGATTTTATTTTCTCTCACATGGCACTCTGTTCCTTTTCAAACCCTGTCTGTAGCTCTGCTCTTGTTCCTTTCTTTCCTATTGATTTCCCTTATTTTTCTATAGCTCCAGTTCACCTCCTTCCTCCCTACTGATTCCCTGCACCCTCCCACTGTTAAATTCACCCCAGTGCACATCACTTCTTCCAGCAGCTAAATACTTCTGAAACAAAACCACAGGCCCCAGAGATTTCATGCACTGCTGCAGATACCCACTTACTTCCCTGCCACTCCCATTACAAACACTTTCTGCATCCCTCTGACCAGTGGTCTCAGGTAGAAGACTGGTAATATGGTGTTATCTTATTTTATTGCATTCTTTTCTATTTTTTACCTTAATACCCTGCATGCTTTTTCTGAACAGATACATCTTGGTCTCAAAAAACAGATCCCTCACTCACTCTGCATTCTGCAACTTCAAGTTTAAATCAGAGTTTAGCCATAAAAATGCAGAAGAAAATTTAAATTCCAAATGGCTGAACTGAAATTCAAAAGAAATTCCACTCCCAAATACTCAGAAGTGGTTTTAGTCAGAATTCTCCATCAGACTGCAGTACTGAGATCCCTTTCTTCCACAGGTCCTGGCTTAAGGTACAGATTATACAGACATCAAATGTGAAGATACCGCTTTGACCACATCTCTTCCTTAAAACTTCTTGTAAGTAATGTATTTGTGCTTTACAATTCAATCTGACAAATGCAGACAACATTCGTCACCAGTTTGATTCTCTACACTATGGATATAAACCCAAAACATTTCATAGTATTCTTTAAAGAAAAATAATCCTTCCAAAACATAGCATACACTGTTTGGCTTGACAGTATGATTTGGGGCTTACAAAGTTGTTGCCTACTGACTCTTGCTGGATTGGCAAAGACAGTTTATTTTTTATGTGTTTACTGTTGAGAACAGACAGCTGAAGTTCATGACCAGCAAACTGATTACTTTACAAACAGATGCATCTCTGGAGACAGTACAGTTTAGAAGACAATTATAAGCAGAAGAGCAAAATGAAGAAGAAGGAACCTGATTAACCTCTCTTTTATCTAATTTGTACCTCTTTTGGCTGGACTGCACTCTCAATAAACATTTTTAATAGACAGGATGGAGTCAGTTGTACTATCTGAACTTATTGCCTGACAGTCTCCATTAAAATAACCTCTTCTCAACTGCTTACTTTTCTAATGCTTATCTAAAGAATTTTTTGTCCTGGGTATCTGATCTATGTTCACCTCATTCTAGAGGTTTCTTTTAAAATCTGTGATAACATGCAGTATTTTCTTTATGGTCTTAAAACCCTATCATCAGGACAGGGATGTCAAACACAAATAATTCATGTTAAAAATCTCATTCTATTTGTGTATTTTATCATTCACCGTTATTATGGTTTCCATGAGGCCACTGTTGGATTCACAGAATTACTGTAGCTCTCTGGGAATTAAGGTATGGCTGTTTGGAAACGGAAAAGCTGTTTTAAGGACACCTGACTCATTTGTTGTCAAACTGGATTTTCCTGCAAGAGGGAAAGAGGTTCCTTCCAGCTGTAGTGTACCTTGAGTTGGTGACACAAATTCATGGTACTTTGTCTTCAGCAATGCTGAGTTAAAAGCATCGCTGCTCCCTGCTGTTCATTCTCAGTCTTTTTGTCCCCTATTTGTGGTGTGGCACAGCTACCTGCCTTCTTTCTTGCCTTGGTGGAATGAGCAGGACTGGGGAACAGACCTGGTTTGAAAAAATAAATCTAAAGATGCTAAATATTTGAAAGCAACCAATTAGCTCTCAAACTGAGCATTCCAAATCACTGGATGTTTCTCCTTTCTTTGTTACCTATCCTTAGAATAAGGATAATGCCAATACTTGCCTTAGCTCATAGACACATTGTGAAGAGAAAGTAACTTTTACATAAAATTTAGCTGTGACTCATACTAAGCATTGCAAAAGATGTCCAAGAGGGACAGTTATGGCTAGCTGAGCAGCAAATAAGGCAGATCAGCCTCATGTAAAAGTGAACTAAGCACTATCACTTTGCTGTTCTAACAAAACATTCCCTATTCTGAGAACTGTCTGGCTTGAGAAAAATAGTATCTGATAATGAATCAATACCATAATTCATACATACCAAGACAGCTAAGATTGCCTAGGCAATTTTAATTTTCATTAAACTTAGCTAAGTTTAATATGCCAACCTTTGAATACTTCAATTTTGCAACCTCTGTCCTTTTAAACACAGGTTTGCATGGTTAATTATCTGTGCACAGATACTAGGTTCACTTTTTAACATATTTGGTAATAAACGAGAAATAGGGATTTTCTCCTCAACATATCACACCCTATATTCTTCTCTAAAAATAATTCTTGTCTCGCCAGGTCCTCTGCCATTTGCTTGTCACCACTGTACTCTTCTGCAGGGCTCTGCTTTCTGTTCTCCGCTGCCAGAGAACCTCCTTTCCTAACCTCTACTAGTGACAGCAGAGATGATCAGAGACAGTGTGCTCTCCCACAACTAAAATCGTATTGACGAGGCAGGAACAAAGAAGAAATTTTATGCTTTCCCTTGCAGTGTGTTGTATTGCTGCTGAAGGGAAAAGGCTGTAAAAGTTTTTTCTCTGCACCCACATTTCTTTTCCTTTCCAACTCATCTTTGGCAAGGAAAAGGGTTTGGTTTTGCTTGTGACAGTCCTAACCTACCACGTAACAGACATCTGCTGCTTAGTCCTCCAAGCACTGGATTCCAGGAGGAAATACTCTGGCTTTGCTATCCCTATCAAAGTCAGAATCAAGTGCTGTTGAAAACACCTCCCTAAACTTTCATGGCTAGTCACTAAGACAAATGTTAGATCTTTCATAACAGCTATTAAAATGTATCCTTGACATACTTTTGTAGTACCGAAACCCCCACAAATATGGATTGACACTACCATATTTTAAGAACTGCTATACACTGCCTTAAAGCATGCTCAGTTGTCCTCTTTTTACTTACAAAAGAATGGTTACATCTAGAAGGAAAATTCAAAATACTCTTCCAGATATAAAACAATCTGTCCAAACTCCTAGCATGCTAAAATAAAAGTTTGGGATTCTCTTCTGGGCAAGGTCTTAACACAGCAATTACTTTTCCAATCATATGCTATCAACACAAACCTACCCATCATTAATATAGTCATGTACATACTCAAACACCATTAATATCAAGGTATCTTTCAATGGTCGAAAGACTGCGTAGCCTTTGAATTCTGGTGACCCTTCTCTTTGCAGGATATAATTTCACTGATCACCTGTGGTGAAGCTGTCCTACTATGCCCTCTTGCCCAATTTATAACTCTCCTACAAACATATGAAGCACTACACCAGAAGGGCAGCAAAAGGGAACAAGTGGATGAAAATTTAATAATCCAGGTTTTCTGCTGCTGGTCATAAAACTGTGAAGCAATACCTAGGGGTATACAGGCGACTTTTCCACAACGCGCTCCAGGCTACACTCTACATGACTTTCAGAAGGTAATCTAAACAAGGTCAGCCCTTAACATTCACTTGCTTACCCCTATGAGTTTCTGCTTTTGCTATCTTCAGATTCTCTCTCTCTGTCTCTTTCTTCTGGTTTACAAAGTCTGGAAAGCTTCAAAGAGCAAAGTCAAAAGCCCAGCTGACTTAGAAGCCTCATTCTAGCCTGGTGGCTGGCCTGTGATCTGGTCTTCTTTGTACTGGATAACAAAATCACATTACAGTTTGTTTGCACTGTCAATCTAACAATGGTAGTCTATGGCTTAGCTGCAGATGTGTCTGTTAATGCCTCAAGATGAGACATGCATCTTCACAGACCATTCAGGAGTTACAGCCAAGGCCATGAAAGAGAGTTACCAAATAGGTTTACCCCATAGCAGGAACACAAGTTTGTTCAGTTAGTCATTCTAGTCATCCCATGAGCACAGACAGTGCTTGGTTGGTTTGTAGGACTGCTATTTATCAATGAATCTTCTATAGAGGGCAGGGGGAAGAAGGCAGAGTGGGGCACTACCACCCTAGCATTCAACATGCTATCTTGGCTACCAGTGCAGTTGGAGGTGGTGCTGGAAAAACAGCAGCTGGAGCTCCCAGAGCTGTTTATGCTCCATGTAACCAAAGCTAAAGCTGCTGCACAAACATTAGTAGTGGTTTTGTAACAATTTTCCAGTGCAGAAGGAGAGCCTGTGGATCAGCCATCAGACGAAGACAGAACTCATGATCTGGAAGTCATGCACCTTGAAATAAATGATCACAGAACTTAGTCACCCTTAACTTGTTATTTTTCAACCTGTTTAATTATGACTGCAGTCTTAAATTATCTTGGTAGGAATTTTGCCACCAAAAGCTGTTTTTGTGATTATGTGCAGCAGTAGTTTTCTTTGGTTTGAGATTTCTAGTTGTTCTTAAAAGGATAGCTCCCACTCAATTAGATTACACAAATAAAACTGTGGCAATTCAAACTGTGGATATATTTTGTTTCATTTCTTACTTAGAGTCACTACTCCTAAAAGCCCAGCTCATACTCACGGTCGAAATACAAGAATCCACTAATGAAAGTATTCAGTCCAAATAAGGAAAACATTTTTTTAAAGTGCTGCTTGGTGTGACCTGGTCTTCTCTTAAATTTTGATCAAGTGATTGGACAAATAAAGTTCCAGGTGTAAGTCTGAAATAAACTGCAAGCTGCGCACATAAAAATAGTGAAAAATAAGCAGGGTCTACCCTAAAAGACATTAACTTTAAAGCAGGACAGCAGAGCTCTGTAGTTCTTTTGGGGTGGCAAGCCCTCCATCAGAAGGGACTGAAGAATGCTAAGCGTCCTAGGAGTAGTAGCATATATTCAAAGCTCCTTAAAACTGGGACAGTTTGCCACCAGTTAGCTCATCCATACTCCCCTATAACTGTATTGGTTGAAGATAATTAAAACTACAAAGCAATGTAAATTAGTAACTTTGGGGGCAAAAAAAGGCTCTTGAACATAAAAGCTGAAGCACTGTTGAGCTTCTGTTTACCTGAAACTGAGCCAATGGGGATGTGGCCTCTACCAGATGATAAAGGTAAGTAAAATAAAGAAAAATGGAACACTAATTTGATTTGTCTTCAACTGATAATGCATCTATTATTTGTATACAGATTTTTCTTTTGTGGAAACTGTAAAGAAATACCTACAAGCACATAAAAGTTATCACCTTATGGATTAACTTACATTTTAACACTCCTTCTTTCAGGTTAACGAGTCCACAGGCCCGTTAAACCCGACACAAGCTTGTCCCTGATCTGCGAAGCTTCCCAAGCAGCTTTCGCGCCGCTGCTGCACATCAGTCCCCGCTTATGTTCTCCCCGTGTCCTCGCATGACACGTCGCGCTGGGACCGGACAAGCTGTGGCCGGCAAGCAACCGCGACCGTCCCGCTGACACCCCGGCCCCCGGCCCCCGCCCCTTCCGCCTCCTCCTCCTCCTCCCGCAGGTCCTGCGTCCTGGGCGCCGGGCAGAGAGCCCCGGGGCCGGCCGAGCCCAGGCACGGCCTCCCTCGGCCGCTCAGGGGGCTGGAGAGCCAGGCGGCGGCCGAGCCCCCCCAACCCCGCACCTCGCTCACCTCGGAAGCCCTGCCGGCGCCGCGCCAACGGACGCGACTTTTCTACCTGCGGCGGCGGCGGCACCGCCTCGCTCCGCGCCGGCAACAGGAAAGACCCCGGGCCGGGGCCGAAGCGGCGGCAGGAGGGCTCAGGCGGCCCCGGCGGCGGGCGTGGCGGGTCGCGTAGTTCCCGAGGGCGGCTCCACTGGGGAAGCTGCCCCGGCGCTGCCGGGCGCGGGACTACGCTTCCCGGGGAGCCGTGCGCGGAGCGAGGCGGGGCTGAGGCGCGGGGCTGAGGCCCGCCGCCGGCCAGTCCTCGGTGTGGGGCGGGGCGGCCTGGCGGGCTCATGGAGGGGTGGGCGGCCCAGCGTGCCAGGTCGCTAGGCGGGATCTGCCGGGTGGGCTGGGACGGGCGGTGCCATGGTTGTGCCTGGGACGCTCTCGCCTCCCTCCCCTTTTTTCTGTGAGCGATTTTGCCGTTGGGCGGATCCGGCGCCCGTGCTGGTGCCTGCGCTGCGGTAGAACTCGCTCTGCCCGACCGAGTTCTCCAGCGAGGTCCTTGTGGTGGGCGAGCATTTACCACAGAGTCATGAAAAAGAGATTTGCATTTGCTAGTGATGGTCGATGAGGTACCCCTGTTAAAAAAAAATATGTAAAAAGGCACTCACCCATTTGCTTCCATGCTTTTACAGTCAGTCCGTTGACAAAGCGTAGAGAGAATCCTTGTCAAAGGCTTGAATTGAAGGCCACACTGGCCTACACCTGGCTGGCTAAGCACCTTCTGTTGGGGAAGGTGCCACGAGTCTCCTGACCTCCTCAGAGTGCCATGCAATGCTGAGCAAGGATGGAGATGCAGACCAGACAACAGGGACAATCAGATAACCAATGAATTAGAAATTCACTATTTTTAGTCCTAGGGCTTTTTTGTTGTTGTTGTTCTAGTTTAATCAAGTTGGGAACATGTCCTTTTCACACTTAAAGTGAAATTCTAAGGATATTTATAGCTCATGCTTGAGAAAACTGCTGAATTGCATGCAAGGAAGGCAGCAGAGATAGCTTCCCCATCTGAGGACAATACTACAAAACAAGCTAAACCCAAAAACCAATCTGAACTTTCTGTTCAAGTGCAGTTAAAACCAGACTCTGTAGCTAGCAGCAGGACTGCTCCAGCAAGAAAACTGCTGTGGAGTTGAATTTCAGACTGGAAGGAAATGAGGTAGCAGAGACTAATACCACACATCTCCTGAGATTCAGCTGCACGCAAGCTCAATCGGACCAAACCTCTTGCTTCTATATTGCCCAGCAAATTCACCATCATCTGTTGCTTCTGAGCCACTCTTAGGATCCAAGTGTACCTTGTGGTCTTGGACATTGCAGGAGTCAGGAAATCTGTCCACCTGCTACTACATGAATTTGAAGTGCGATGCTAACACCACATGCTGGTGTTATGAAAGTGAATTGAACTAAAAGTAGAGATATGTGAAGAATGGATTTTTTTCAGCGTGCAAGAATCTAGTCTTACTCTTACAAGCCCGTACACTGTGTCCTGTGTCATGAAAAGCTTAACACAGTTACAACTACAGCAGATAGCTACACACACATGAAAAGATTCCTCCTGCTCCCTCACAAAAACTGCCAACAGCTGACTTCACAAAAGGGTATTCAGTCACTGTCCTGCAGTATTTGTGTTGTGGCTTTCTATTCTGATGACACATTTCCTTCTGGGCAAGGAGTGCATCTTCCTACATGCTTGGGCAGCGTCTAGAAAAATCATAGAATCATAGAATGGTTTGGGTTGGAAAGGACCTCAAAGATCATCTAATTCCAACCCCCTGCCATATCAGGGACACCTCCCACTAGACCAGGTTGCTCAAGAACCCATCCAACCTGGCCTTGAACTCCTCCCAGGATAGAGCATCCACAACCCCCCTGAGCAACCTGTTCCAGTGTCTCACCACCCTCAGAGTGAGGAATTTCCTTCTAATTTCCAATCTAAATCTATCCTCTTCCTGTTTGAACCCATCTCCCCTTGTCCTATCACTGCAGGCCTTTGTAAAAAGTCCCTCCCCAGCCTTCTTGTAGTCCCCCCTATTGAAGGCTGCAAGGTGGTCTTCCCAGAGCCTTCTCTTCTCCAGCCTGAACAGCCCCAACTCTCTCAGCCTGTCTTTGTAGGAGAGGTGTTCCAGCCCCCTAATCATTTTTGTGGTCCTCCTTTGGACTCTTTCCAACAGGTCCATGTCCTTCTTGTGATGGGTGCTCCAGAGCTGGATGCAATACTCCAGGTGGGGTCTCATGAGAGTGGAGTAGACGGACAGAATCACCTCCCTTGACTTGCTGGCCACACTTCTTTTGATGCAACCCAGGATACAGTTGGTTTTCTGGGCTGCACTCATGCATTGCTTGAGCAGTTGAGCTTTTCACCAACCAGCACCCCCAAGTCTTTCTCCTCAGGGCTGCTCTCAATCCACTCATGGCCCAGCCTGTATTTGTGCTTGGGGTTGCCCTGACCCAGGTGCAGGACCTTGCACCTGGCCTTGTTGAACTTCATGAGGTTAGCATGGGCCCACTTCTCAAGCCTGTCAAGGTCCCTTTGGATGGCATCCCTTCCTTCCAGTGTGTCAAACATACCACACAGCTTGGTGTTGTCTGCAGACTTGCTCAATCCTACTGACAAAGATGTTAAACAGGACTGGTCCCAATACCAATCCCTGAGGAGGCCTCCACTTGAACATCAAGCTGTTAATCATAACCCTTTGAGTGCAATCATCCAACCAATTCCTTAGCCACTGAGTAGTCCATCCATCAAATCCATGTCTCTCCAATTTAGAGACCAGGGTGTGATGCATGACAATGTTGAAGGCTTTCCTCAAGTGCAGGTAGATGACATTGGTTGCTCTTCCCTTGTCCACTGATGCTATTACTCCATTGTAAAAAGCTACCAGATTTGTATTTGCCCTTGGTGAAGCCACGTTAGTTTCTACCAACCACCTCCTCATTTTCCATGTGCCTTAGCAGAACCTTCAGGAGAATCTGCTCCATGAACTTGCCAGGCACGGAGGTGAGACTGATTGGCCTGTAGTTGTCCAGGTTTTCCTTCTTTGAAAATGGTGGTGATGTTTCCCCTTTTCCAGTCAGTGAGCACTTCACCAGACCACCATGACTTCTCAAATACAATAGAAAGCAGCTTAACAATGTGGTCTGCCAAATCCCTTAGGACCCACAGATGGATCTCGTCAGGTCGCATAGACTTGTGCACCTTCAGTTTCTTTTGATGGTCTCAAACCTGATCCTCACTGTAAAGTGAGAGCAGATCTTCCTTCTCCCAGCCCCTGTCTTTGCCTTCTGCAACTTGGCTGGTGTGGCCAGAGCCCTTGCCAGTGAAGACTGAGGTAAAGAAGTCATTGAGTATCTCAGCCTTCTCCATATCCCTCATGATCAGGTCTCCTGTTTCCTTCTGGAGAGGGCCTACATCTCCTCTAGCCCTCCTTTTATCACTGTCATACCTAAAATTGAGCCTAAATTCATTTTGGAGCTCCTGGTAAATCTGTAAGACAAAGAGGATATTAAAAATTGTCTACATGTAACCCATGTCCAGGGCTGAGCTATAGCAGTGGTGTGTGCCGTCTCTCTTGAGCAGGCTTTACAGGAGAACACTTTTTCCTGACAGCTGAGACACTTGTTGGTACAGGTGGGCAGTGGAACCTATCCTCCATCTGGGACAATGTCTCCAAACTGCTAATGGTCTCCAGACCATGGCAGACCTATGATTCTGTCCTAGTGAAACCAGGATATAAACCCAACTCTTTACAAAATTTCCATCTCACACTGCATTGAATCTTCTTTTGATTTAGCCTTAAGACATAATTTGCAGCTATAAAATAATTGTAATATGCACAAATTCATAAAACTGTGGCTTTATAGAGTGTTATAGTGGATGAACAAATAACTTTCCCCAGAACTGCAAACAGAGGCATGGTCACATGACTAACAAACTTGGTGGGTTTTTCATTTTCTTAGAGATTATAGAATCACAGAATCACAGAGAGGATTTGGAAGGGAGATCATTGAGTCCAATCCCCCTGCCAGAGCAGGACCATAGAATCTAGGGCAGGTCACACAGGAACGCATCCAGACGGGTCTTGAAAGTCTCCAGAATAGGAGACTTTACAGCCTCTTGGGGGAGCCTGTTCCAGTGCTCTGTAACCCTTACAGTAAAGTTCTTCCTCTTGTTGAGGTGGAACTTCCTGTGCCCTAGCTTGCATCCATTGCCCCTTGTCCTATCGCAGGGCACAAGTGAAAGAAGTTGTCCTTTTCTTCTTGACCCCCAGCCCTCATATATTTATACACAGTAATTAGATCCCCTCTCAGTCTTCTCCTCTCCAGACTAAAAAGCTTCAGGTCTCTCAGCCTTTCCTCATAAGGCAGGTGTTCTAGGCGCTTAATCATCCTCATAGCCCTCCGTTGGACTCTCTCAAGTAGATCTCTGTCCCTCTTGAACTGGGGAGCCCAGAACTAGATGCAATACTCCAGGTGAGGTCTCACTAGGGCAGAGTAGAGGGGGAGGAGGTCCCCCCTTGATCTGCTGGACACATTCCTCTTAATGCACCCCAGGACACCATTGGGTTTCTTGGCCACAAGGGCACATTGCTGTCCCGTGCATAACTCTTGATTTCTTTCTGAAAAATACTGGTAATACTTCAGGATAACATTTAAAATGTAGAAAATGTGTTACACTCAAAATCCTGTTTGTGGGCAAAGAGCAAGCATACCTTATAAGTAATGCCAAGAATTTGTTGCTAGTGTAACTGAGATTCTAAGAGTCTAATCATTATTAGTTAAACTTTGTTACACAAACAGAATGTTTTTTATGTGTATGCTTACTTTTTCCCCCTTTTCCTGGTGTTATGCTCACCCTTCTACTGCTGCTCTGGTTCCTGAGGTTCTTGGGTGGTGTTAAGAGGAGGGGATATTATGGCAAGTTGTCAGCATTTGGAGTCCTTCTCCAGGAGAAATGTGATGTTTACATTGCTGGTTTCTTCTTCCTCATTCTATGGAGTTATACACTTGTGGTTATTTTTATAAGTTTTTGTAATATACTTTTATATGTTTTTCCAGTGATCTGCAGCTTCATGTTACATTTAAATGTACTATATAAGATACTATTTATGTATGTTGGATTCTACTTTGTTCTATTTTGGCTCTAGGTGAATTTGCTTGAGTGGGGCTGGTTGGACACCATGACCTCAGGGGTAGTCAGCAAACACCTTGTGCAGCTTGTGCCCTGCCACCACAGTTTATATCAGATTGTTATTAGTTTTAGGAAAACAGAAAAAAAAAAGTTGTAGCTCCCTGAAGAATCTTCTGACTTGAACAAATTAATTGCATTTACCATGTAATTACTTGGTAATTAGGAAATTTCATTTCTTGGCTTCTCCTGAAGTAGTGAGAAGTAATTTGGAGGCAGTAGTTAATGTCCTACAATGAGCAGAATCAAAGGAATAGAGGAAGAAAATAAGAACTCTATATACTAGTTAGAAGCTGTGGCATCTGATTGTATCTAAAACAAACCGAGATCACCCACCAGTGATTACAGATCTACCACTATGACTGCATTCATATTTGCTCCTTATTAACCTAAACTGCATTTCTCAGGAGAACAGATGTACTGCTCTTTTTCTTTATGGACATCCAAGATAGAACTTCAGTGCAATGAAAACAGAGGCTGTTTTGGCTCATGAAGCAGCCTACTTATTTTCTCATTCAGGCAAAAAGTAAAATGGTGTGTTATGGAGTTAGCACAGTCGGTAAAATGTAGTTCATGAGCCTCCCTGATAGTTCCAGATGTGGCTTCAGGAACTTGTAAATAGCTTTGTGCACTCCCACAGAGATGCTCCCTCTGCAAGTTCTTCCTCCTTGGGTATTGTGGATATTGCTGACTTGTTGAAAGCTAACTCCAAGCAGCTATCTTTGCTACCTGCACTAAGCACAGCTTTATATATGTCACATAGTGATGCAGTTTTAAGCTCACTGTGAGACAGAGAAGTGGGTTAAAACATTTCTTAGCTGCTTTGTACTCTAAATTGAGCACAACCTGGGTCCTTTCCTGATGTTCTGGAAAAATGAACAGCTATAGAAGGCAGGATCTTGAGTAGGGTGAAAATAACCAGAGCATTAGTTCAGAGAATTACTCCCCAATAACCTTCATCTGCCTCAGGAATTTGCCTTATTGTTCCCCAAAGCCCCTACTAGACAGTAAGGCATTCACTGCAAACTTAACAGTTCTGGTGTCATTTCTCTGCAACATAAGACATTGAAGTTCTCAAACAGGCACTCACTTTTTCAAATATTTTTTCTGATGAAGAAAATCTGTTGAACATAGTGGAGCAGCTTGTCAAGTATTTATCACATTTATGGAACGATATATACTTTAGGACTTTCAGAATAAGCATTGCTGTATGGTTGCACAGCATGAAAAGAGGTACAGAGAAGCCAGAGTGTACCAGTATCTCAGAAAGACATGCAGAAGTGTCAGCCGCAGTTTTTAATAGATGCATTGGACTGATATAAGTCCTCTCTACATTCTCCTGCACCTCAACATAAATAAAACTCCCAAGCCAGGAATTTAGCCCTCTGCCAAGTCAGGTGTGACAAAAGACTGTGGGAAGGGGATGTTGCTCTTAAGTTTGGTTTGGGTTTTTTAAAAGATATAGTCAGTTTAACTTTTTTTTTTTAAATTAACAAGGGGAATGTTCTGTTAGCCATTATGTTAATGCTTGATTTATTTTTTTTTGCAGTAAAATGACTAATTCTAGTAGCAGCTCTGTCAAACAATTCATTTATTAGAAGTGGGTATTTGTAAAACAAATCTCACGTTAAGAGTTATACACGAAGAAATTGAGGACTACCCGGATGCTCAGAAAGGCCGGCAGGACCACCGCCACACGCCGCGAAACCCTACCTTCCCCAGCTGGGCGGCACCACCACCCAGGAGGCGCCTCGGCCGCCGGGGAAGGTCCCGCCGGGCCCCGGCCCCGCCCGCCGCCAGCTGCGGGCCCCAGCACACGCGACCTGCCGGAAAGCAGCGCTCCCATTGGCTGGCGGGCGAGGCACGTGACGGGCTAGCAACTGCACGTGGCGGTGGCGTTAGCAGGGGCAGCGCGTGGAGGCGACATTTTCTTTCGCCGCGGAGCATCGGCGGTGGGGAGACATTTTTTGTGTCGGGAGCGTGGGTGAGAGGAGACCTTTTCTTTGTTAGGGGCATCGGTGAAGGGAGACGTCTTCTTTGCTAGGGGTATCGATGAGGGGAGACGTTTCTTTTTTTCGGGGCGTTGGTGAGGGAAGACATTTTCTTTGTTAGGGGCTTTGATGGCAGTGGAAGAAAGGTAAGGAGCGGGGCTGGGCGCTTCTCCTCGTGGACGCGGGAGGCTAGCCCCCCTGGAGAATCCCCGTCTCCTCCCAACAGGTAGAGGGTGGGGCTGAGGACAGTGCTGGGACAGGCAGGTTCGATGGTGTCCCCCGCGGACTTGCTGGAGCAGGCAGGGGGCCACTGCTAATGTGTTCTATCTCCTGCAAGCAGATCAGGCAGGGCACAGCATGTATCAGGAAGACTGGAATGCAGAGGTTGAGGACGAGGAATCAATAACGTGCCCACTTCCTGAGCAGGTATGGAGTGGCAACCGTTGACCTGTGGCATGGTTGCTTCTCTTCCCTTTCTTTTCTCCCACCCTGACCCTGTGACCTAGGTGACTGGCAGGCTGTGGTCCACTGTTCCTGTGATTCTTGAAGCATCTGGAGGAACTTGCCCTTAACTTGCATGTTGAAAAGACAAGTGTTTTCTTAACAAATACTAGAAATTTAAATGTCTCAAAATGTTAAGGTGTCTTGCCTCCCAGGAGACTACTGGGGCATGGTCAGTGTTCAGCTGCTTAATTTGTGAAAGGATGTGTACTTTTTGGAAGAGTATGTGGGCTAAAAGTGATGCATACTAGTGACTCATTAGTTATGATACATGAGCTAGGAATTGAGTACCTGTGCAGGTAGGCTAGTGAACCACCACAGGCTGGAAGGGAAGTAAAACTTATGTAGGGTAGAAACCTAGAATTGTAGATAAGTTGTGGTAAGGGGCCTTCAAGTAAAGTTTTGTAACTAAAAAGAGTGATTCCTTTTGCCTGCCTTTTTTCCCCTTATAATGCATTCCTATTCCCTTGCATATGTCAGATCTAGTGTTTCAGAAGTTGTGAGATAAACTGAGAATGTATTGCTGGTTTTGGGGTATTAGTAGGCTGCTATTTTTTGCTCAAATAAGAATGGTTTGATGGTACTTATTACTGTCTATAGTATTAAATAGTGGAACTGCATTAGTAGGGACTAGCAGAACCATGCCTTTTGGTGGTAGTTTTTGGCTGTGGCTTGGATGTGAACTGTAGCTTCTATGTGTGTACTGTCAATGTCCTTTTAGCTATACTACTTGCTTTCCCTTTCTGCTGGCAGTCACTGGATTGCTATTTTTACCACAGCAACAATAGAACATGAGTGACTCTCTTCACTGATCTCCAGTTCTTCAGTTACTATTACACTTAATGTTGTTCCCAAACTTTATGGTCTTTAAATGCAGAGCTGCTGCAAGAAGGTTGAGGAGTGCACCTGTTTGAGGATTGTAGATAGGAATTGGGATGTAATTTACAGTATGTTCTTGCAGATATGGTAGGCTGCTGTAGGAGTTCACTGCTACTGTAACTGAAGAAAGGACGTGTCTCCCCACCCAAGCAGATTCCTTTCTGCTGTTTTGTTCAGGTGCCAGGGCTGCTTGTATATTTTTGTGAGCTCTTTTAATCCACTAACCTGAAGACTATTCTTCAGTGATGGGAAATGGCTCAGATGGCCTTGACTACCAAAGCTGGTACAGAGGAATAAATGGAGTCTCAACTTTTCTTGCTATCAGTGAGTTGTTCGATGGACTCATTTGCTTGGAAAACTGCAGTCTTAGATAATGGGAATCTGGCTTTTCAAGTGGGCTTAAATGTATAGAAACCAGTGTGTATAGACACCAGGTTGGCTTCATTGCATCCAGAAATAGTTGGAGATGATGCTTCCCCTCGTGTTCTGTTTTAAGCTGCATCTGTAAGTTGCCTCTACTCTTAAGTGAGCAATGCTACTACAGCATTTGCAAATCCAGCTCACTTAAACTGAAACTGGAAAATGGTGCTTGTAGAAGTTACTCTTGAGTTAAATTACTGGCAGGAGAACAGCTGCAATTAGGTCAGGATGTAGTATGTTTGTGTTGTTAAAATGTGTGCAGCCTAATGGTCTCAAGACTTTGACAGCAGGTGAGAACAATTCTTAAAATACTGTTCTGGAATTTGTAGCAGAGCTAGCTTTGAGGAACGGGGAGGAAGCAGAGAGGTTATGTGTGATGTTCCTCAGTCCACAGGTGTTTTGGCTTACTGGTACATAACCTGGCTCACATTAAACAGGAGCAAGTTAAACATGGCCTTTGGTAGAAAGAAAACTGACCATAAGAGTGAAATGTGAAAATTAAGTGCTGTTTTGAATTATTTCAAATGGAGTATGTGAATCATTGAATAAATGAACAGGGACTGGCATGTTTCAGGTGTTTAATTTCAAAATAATCTGTAAGCGTCCTCTAGTAAAACCTTAGAAATGCAGTTGTGAAACGGATAAAACCAGTTTTTTTTTCACAAAGCCAACAGTCTGAAAGATTGGAAAATAAAAATAGTTTAAAAATATTATAGTAGTGTTTCGAACAATAAATGTTACTTATATCCAAGGCATAAGGTATTTGTTGACAAGGTAGCAAAGCTGATGCCTCTGTAGATCAGTGACAGGGCAAGATAAACTTGGGTAACTCCACGTGAGCTCTGTATAATGTGGGTCTGGTGACATTCAGACGCAGACAGTGTGCTGTTCAATATACCGAAGTAGCATAATAAGCTGAAGTGAACAGAAGTCTAAGAGGTTGCATTTTGTAAGGTGCGGAAGGCAGCTTCTTTCAAGTGGAAGGCATAGCAACTGCATTTATATTTATGTACTTAACATGATATTGTGTCTTGTCTCTTTTTGTAGGCTAGCTTCTCTGAAAGACCAAATGGCTACCCATCTGACATTAGTCCAAGTGTGGGCTCATTTGGTATGTAAAAGGCACTTTTAATTTTACTGACATTTGGGGGACTTGATCCCTTGAATGGTTTAGGAGATTAAAGAAACCCATAATATTATAATTGTTATATTTTCATGTGTCCTCAGTGGAGTAAGCAACATCAAATTATAGAGGTAACATAATGAGTAGACTTTCCTTTGACCCTCAACCCTTCTTTATTTACCGCAGTTACGTGTTAAGTACAGCAGATAGCTTCTAAAGAGTCTGGGTTACCTTGCAGGCATTTCTAAAACAGGCTGAGCTAAACATGAACAGTTTTGAAAACATGTTACATGCAATGTTGAGCAGTTTTAGTGAGGTCCTGTGTGACAGTTGTGTTGAACAAAAAAGGACAGATTAAGTTGTCCAAGAACAGAAACTTGGATCCACTTAAAGAAACAAACCCCAAAACAACAACA
>VYZX01033409.1:45901-80088 GCA_013401335.1 Brachypteracias leptosomus | reverse complement strand
GGAAATGAGGAAGTCACATTAATTTTTTAATTTGTTGAATACCCATCATAGTGAAGGGTCAAAGAAAAATAAATACCTAATGGAAACAAGTGGACACATCGGAAGGGAATAATTATTCACAAAGATCAGAATGAAAAATCTATAAAGGAGGCTGTTTATTTTTGTGTGCTGTAAATTGTGTTACAAATTACTTTGTCTAGGGAGAAGTGAGTTGTATTTGGACTACCTATCTTGGTCTACAGTATAGACATAGATGCTTAGAATTACAACTGTCTTCAAAAAAAGGGAGTGTAGAATCAATCTTACAGGGCCAGTAAGACATAGCTACCTAGACATTTAATGGCAATGACATGCTGGGAAATGTAAACTGTAATGTAAAAATTCTATAGACTGCTCAGGAAGCCAGACAACCTTTGCTTCACTCACTGACTGGTATCTTGAACTTAAACACTTGTTAGTCATGCAAGACCATTTAAGCACTATAATAGCTGGTCAGATATGTCATTACCACTAAGCAGTTGTGTGATCAACCTCAAGGAGAAGTACCTACTTTGCAAAGTCTATCAGCAAAACCAGTGCAAAGCAACCTACTGCAATCTCTGTGTGGAGATACCAGCCTGACCAGGGATAACAAATTAATTGTCTCTGGGACTGAGACAAATGTTGACAAGTCAGAAAGAGGTTTGCACTGATTTTTTTTGTTTGGTTTGCTGTGTTTTCGTAGGAGTCAGACTGTCTGTGGACTGACCTGCAGTAACCATTGAATTTACCCTTAAGTAATTATCCTTTTTGAGAGAATGCAAAAAAGCTCAACCTGGTGAATTTCTCACATTTTTACATTTATTGTATTGTAGGAAAAATCAGGTGACAACACANAATGAGAAAGGGTCTGATGACATTTTCTAGCAGCCAGCAAATCATTCTGTCATGCATAGGGAAAAAGTCACTAAAATATCCTCAGCTAAAATATCGCAAAATTATGTAGAGCTCAATCCTAGGGAGCCATCTGCCATGTGAAAGCACCACTGATTTCTAAAGGCGTTCATTGCAGGCAGGCTTGCAGGACTGGACGCATAATTTGTCCCTTTTAGAAACTGTAGCTGTCGAAAAGAAGCCTTCATCAAAAACACTTGAGTGGCAGAGACCATCTGAAAAAAAAGTCTATGAATTCAATTGGGCAAAAAACCCACCAACACACCCTCAAAAGGAGCCTGTGTGCCGGCTGAAAATGCACAACAACTACAGGTATAGAAGTGAACTATCCATGAAAGGTCTGATCCTGCCACGTGTATGCATGGAAATCTGCCTGTCAGGGAGCTTTCTGTTCTGTAAGTGTGCAGATAAGGTTCCTCCTCAGTAATTGTCCTTTTCTGAGTCATCAACCCTTTAAAACTAAAGGTAAATAATGCAATCCCATACAGAGGAATTTTTGACATATGCTACAGATATATGGAGAGATTTGTAGATGTATATATGTATAATATTTTAGTCTTGCCTTTTACTTTGTTAACAAATACCTATTGGGAATGGTTTAGTGGATCCTACCTTGGGACAGGGAGGCAGATGAACAGAGTCCTTCTCCCAGCTCTGTGTTTCTAGAAGCACTGAACTCTGATGTAGAGGAAACAATCTGCAGGCAGGCAGAAGGGATTGTGCTCTATAAATTACAGCCTGATGATCTCTTCAACAGCATTAAACACCCATGGAGAGTTACTATAATACAAATACTAAATTAAAAATCTTTTATAGCGGTAGTAAAAGCAAAGCCTTTGATAAATATATAAAATAGATAAAATTCCATTAATTTTCACCTTGGGACAGACGGTATATTTGAATTTACAAACATGTCAAATGGTAATTTTGGCTTCCAATTTTTGAGATGTGGCTGATCTATTATGGGTGATAACAGCATATGCTACTTTCTGAGTCTGTTTCTGTTACGTCATGAGAAGCACCACCGCTGGTAATGGAAGGTATTTTTACGTTAGCTAAATTACCAAATGAGACTCATAATATAGAAAATAGGTAAGCTCTAAAGGTAGATTCAATATTTCAGATAGATGTCAAATTCAATATTGAGTAAATAAATCAACAAAAGCAAATCTCACATGACAAATCAACATGACATGTAGCTTGTTCAGATTTTTTTTCTTTCACAATGTCAAAGGGTTGCATATCTTGACAACTTTCTTTAGCTTGTTATGCCTGGGAGAATTAATGGAGACATTTGGCCTTTCTGGGTCTGTGTCCGAACTTGTATGTCCTGGGGAGGTAAGTAGCTGCATGAGACACCATGGAGCTACATTGAACAGCCGTGGAATGAGAGCATCTGAGTGCAATTTGATAGAGCAGATGTTTTGCATACCGACCCTCCACAGCTGCCTCAAGGCTTTGTCTGGTGTCAGCCCTTTCCTAAATGAGTTTTCATAATGAATTTATGTGTTAATTGACACATAAAAATCTATGTTAATATAACATTAAAGACATACCTTAAATTTACAAGTGCCAGGAAACTGGAGGGAAATAAAAAAACCTAAGCTTGACCATCACCAAAATTTACCTGCTGTTTTCCATGGGGAAGAAACCACTGATGCAGACACACTTTACATGCCATAGAATTAAACATTGCCTTTTTCTTTTGCTGGTACTTGCTAAAGGAACTAGTATTTCTGTGGAAAGATCCTTTTGACAGTTATATGGGCAAAGGCAGCACCTCCACCAGCTGGTAAAGGTTTCAGCAGTTGCTCCTGCCTTTGGGGGGTATCATGATATTAGAACGCTTTACTTGCTCTTTCCTGGAGCCAGACTTGTGTCTCTGGTGGCACCGGAGTTGTCCCACCACTAACCAGGCCAAGCAGCAAGGCATTTCCCTTACTCCTTGCAGAAATAGAAAGATGCTTCCCACCTATATTTTGGTGTGTCCCATATTTTGACAGCAGAAAACTAACAAAACACAGTGGTGTCCCTCATTCCAGACATAATCTAGGGCAGCTCCTTCAGTACAGTAGCCCTGTTTTTACCATATAAGATAAGAAATTCAGAAACAATCTCCTTCTCAGGTTGATAAGATTCAAACCTATCATTTTACCCTCAGGGAAATACCATTACCACTGATGGGAGGGGATACCTTCCACCAAAGATATATCCAGAAGACTTTAAGCCTGAATTGGGCAGTCTGGGAAAAGGAAAGACACTATTTTAGTACCTGAGGAAGTCATATGACTGGGAGCTCCTGGGCACCAAACCTTCCAATTTTCTTTGGCATGTGCCATGAATGGAACTGCCACTACACCTGATGGAGTATCTGAGTGGTGACATTCATGGAGAAATGATTGAAGTGCTTTGAGTGCAGTGTTTGCAATGACTGTCCATAACATGGAAGTGATAATACTCAGGATACACCTGTTCTTCTTTATGGATCACCTGTCTCTGAAAAGGTGTAGACTATGAGGTTGAAAAGAGGCAGATGTGGGCTTGCTTATACATGTGCTTCATACTTCTATGGATGAAACACCTATGAATGCTGCATTTTGTCTGAAAAAAACCCCAACCCTCTTTTTTGTGATTGATATGAAGTTACTGAAATGCTGTTTAAAACCACTTTAGCAGGATCAATGGCACTGTGGGGAAACCAGCCTTGTGTGAAGCAAACTGGGCTACTGAAGAAAATGACCTCCTGTGCTGATCAAGGGCTTGCCAATACCAATTGTTTCAACTGTTTATGGTCTGCCTCTCCTATATCCAGCATCTCTATGCAGTCTGTCATCCCAGATGAACCCCATGATCTTCAGCATTTTTATCCATGCACAGTATCACACAGTCTCATTTCCTTGACATTTCTTCCCCCAAACACCCTCTTCCCACACTCCACTGGCCACCCTAGTTCCCTTCTCCTTCCATTTCCATGCACCACAGTCTCACAGCCCACTAGCATCTTAACCCTAGTCTCCAGGTCCGCATATGCACTGTCTCACCTGTAGTTCGATCAGTACTGCACCCACTAGCACTTGTACTATGCAGTCTGTAGAGCAGACTATCTCCTGGTAGGAGAGATAAGAAGGAGGAAGGAGCAAAGCAAGCAATCCTCTGGTCTGCAGAGCATCACAGGTCCTCTGCAGGTCACCATCTCTGTGACATGGGATTGGGAACTCAAGAGAAGAAGCATACTGAAGATGTGTGAAATGGGTGCAACAGTGGAGTCAGGCCAGCATTGAACCTGAGCTATGACTGGCAGACTTAAACACAATTTTACTACTGAAAATAAAACTAAAATGATCACAAATTGCAGATTGCAAATGTAATATTCCAAAACCTGTTTCAGATCTGGAAGCACTCCAAGACAAAAAAAGTGCACTTTTTTTCTTATCAGTTAGGATTGCTCTCATTCTTTCAAAACATGTCTTCCTTTATGGAGATACCCTGAATTAAGAATTTGGCTATAGCAAGTAAGCTAAAACAGAAAGGAATGAAGTTCCAGAGATTCAAAAACAGTCGCAGAGAGAGCAAAGAGAAAAAGGAACTTGAAGTAAAATGCTGAGAGGGTTTGAAATTATTAGTTTATACTGGGGCATAAGCTAACTACAGTGGGGTATCAACTAACAATTCAATACTGTGACTACTAAACTACCTTAGACAAGAAATGTCACGATGATATTTAAAATTATTTTAGAAGGGTTTGACTAATAGAGATGTAAACATAGTAGGTCCATAGAAGCAAAACGGAAAACCAGCTATAGACGTTACAGCAAAATAATGACCACTGATATTGCAGATGAGTTGGATCCTTAGGCAGACATGATGTTCAGTGTCTGATCCACCCTTACAGGGTGCAGCTTAACTCAGCATTGTGGAGTTTTTGAGAATTCCTAAAATTCAACTACATTTTTAAACTGTGACAGCATGACAATCAAAGCACAATGGGGATTAAAAGTATTTATCATCACTAAGTCAGTCAGAGAAACAACACAGACTTGTATGACAACCTATACAGCACTATGAGTCACTCCCTACTTCTTAATTCTCAACCATCTGAATGTATCCAGCACAAAAGACCTCTGTATTGGAAAACACACTAGAAAAAAATTAACCAAACAGCAATTTCTCTACTTTTGCATGTCATGCTCTTCAGAAATGCCATGGAGCCAGAGGTTTCCCATTAGGGAAGGAGTTGTTCCTCAAGTTGCCTTTCAAGTCCCTGGGGAGAGCTGATCTTGGACTTCCACATGCCCATCTGGGAATTAAAAGAATGATGTTGCTCAGCCATCTCGCTCCAAAGTGGTTTCCTTGCTGTTGTATGAGTGTAATTGAGAAGCATAGCTCTAGAAAATAGTCTTTATCATTAAGAATATCATTAGAAATATTTATCTGCATAGCATCTAGGAGTTTATGGCACTACAAATTGTTTATACTTTTGAAAACCACTGTAAAATAAAAAATGTAGAGGTTGCATTAATTTTAGCAGAGGCAAATGTTTCCATAAATTACCATGCTTGAAAAGTTAAACTTCTAACTTTGAGAACAAATTTTTAAAGATACATAATTCTATTTTCTATCGATGCTATCACAGTTTTTTTGAGGGCATGGGAGCGTTTACCCATAATTTCCTCTCTACTGGGGTAAACCACAGACTGTATATAAACAATACCATCAGCATGTACAAATTGGATATGAGGTGCACCATCTGTAGATGCAAATGACAATTAAAAAACAACTGTGCATGCATAGAGACAATATTGGAGAAAATGGCCCAAGATTTCTGGATAGCTTACAGATGTAAAAATGTCTGTTAGATGCTATACTCCCCTAAGAACTGTGAGGAAGTCAAGCTTCTGAATGCAATGCAGTTTCTCCTCTTCATTGTTACAATTTAATACACTCTGAGGTTGGAGAAAGCAACACATATCATTAAAGACTGGTAAGTATAGAATTTAAAAAAAAAAAAAGCTGCTAAGTATTGAAATGAGGGCATTTTCCTTCTTCTACAAGTAAATAGTCTCATACTCCAATTTATTTCCATATAAATTTATTGTTGCGTATGCTAAATTGAATATGCTGAATTGAAACAAACAAACAAAATATTAAAATGCTTTCTAAAACATATGGAAACATAGAGATTATGTGATCTTTACAAAAAATCCATCTTAATGATGAAAGCACCATTTAGCTTCCACTCATGAACTGCACTTCTTCATTTATTTAGGAGACACTACCTTCTGTAGACAAAGAAAGTATCTTCCAAAAATAGGAGTGCCATATTTTCAAGGCATACCATATATTTTATTTTTGTAACTAGCAAATGTCAAACAGTATTCATACACAACATTGACGCATTAATGTTTTCATTCAAAAGTGAAGATACCTTTCCTTATTACATTTTTTATTTATGACACACAGTGCTGTCAAATAAATTATGTCAAAACAGCTAAAGCCAGACCTTGTGACACTTGAATCATAGAATTGGGACAAATAACCTTTAAAATGAAAGACATATGATGAGAATTAGAAACATTTAATTTGCATAACTATAATGCTAACAGTCTTTTCCTTATTACATATTTTATACCTAATTTATAATTGTCACTATATTAATTTCTTAACATCAGTTGCACTCTTTTTTTTCTCATTGCTCACTTTGTTTCAGAACATGTGAAACAAATTCGGTAAGAAGCATATGATCAGATACCCATTTTAATACACTCCAATTAGCACATCCTAAATTTTGTGGAAAGCTCTTCATTCACATCATATACTATCTAACATTTACAATTAATTCCTAAAAATAGCAAAAAAATTCCTAAACACATCAAGTAAATGTAACATCTCTGAAAATATCGGGTTGTCTCCTGAAAACAATCTTGTATTAATGTTTTCCTATGAAGTGCAGAATACATCAAAATATTCAAAACTGCAGCATTTTTGTAAACTAGATGATTTATACATTTTGAATTTAGGAATGTAAAAATCTAAGCATTTAAGTATACATATAGAAATCAAAGTGAATGGTTAGATTTTCAGAATTGCTTACTACTTAGAGAAGTAAACTCGTTGGTTTCATTAGTTGGAACCTGTTAGTTAAATGATAGGCTTCCTTGAGGCTCTGCTGGAGGGTGAAGTCTCTCTCTCGCACCTTTAGAAATCAATGAGAACAGAGAGCACTTTGCAGGACCCTGCCCTTACTGTTAATGCTGCACAAGCTCATGATGCAAACACAGTTAATAAAACTTCACATTATTCTGAAAACTCCCTAGGGATGTTCAAGTAAATAAGGCTGGAACGTACAAAGCTGAATCTCTGCCTCAGGAGGGCGCAATAACTAAATCTCTTATTCTTACTGGCTATAATTCACCTCTGTGGAGAGCAAGACCAGGGCCTGCACCATGGTAAGAAGACACAGATTTTGTGCAGCCTCTTTGCTACAGGGTGAGTTTGGCTCACTTCGTCCTTCTGAATCAGAAGAATAAATATGGTTTATTCTATTCTATAATGTTTTATTATTTTATAGTAATGGCTGTTGGACTAGATGATGATTGTAGGTCCCTTTCAACTGAACTATGTTATTCTTTTCTATTCTAGTGATGTCAATTAAGATATTTGGGGTTAAACTCCTATATATTTACACAGTAATTCTTCCTGAGAGCCAGAGGGAAGCCAGTGAACAGTCTATAAAAAAAAGCATTGAGGAAGAGTTGAAGTTGATAGTAAACTCCAAAACTTAATCTAGAAGGTTTAGGGTGTTTCCTTAAATCTTCATCAAAGAATTGTGCAGTTGTTTATCAGTTGACTCTGCAAATGAAGCAAAAATACTATCACCAGAGATTTTCAGAAAGCAACCCAGGCAAGATGCCAAACACCTCCCAGCCCATCAGCAGAGCAACCAGTGATCTCCTGGCAGCTGGTCACTGGTGCACAAGATCCAATGGCATGTTATCCCGGTCACTTGAAGACAGGCAATGTGAAATCAACAGTTTTAGTAAATGTCAGTAGGCACCCACTAACCATGGTTCTGTAAAGCAGTTCTGGTCTGACAGAGCTTACACTCAGTACAGGTGTTTTAGAAGCAATCAAAAGGGCAGCTATCATCATGGGTCCCTGGAACACTCTATTGTGCTGAGAAAAAAACCTATCTTAAGTGGTGTCATCTGCTGGAAAGAGAATCTAATAGACAATGTATGTTCTTAGAAATAGAAAGCAATTTAAGCTAATTATATAAGGTAAAATACATTAGAGGAATAATAGAAGTACCCCAAATTCCAGACCTGGAAGGTTAGGAAATTTAGAATTGTAATTAAATATTTTAAGGGAAGAAATGTCCCTGATTCCACCCTGAGAGGCAATCAAGCAGTAACCACAGCACTAAGATATTTTGAATTTGAAATCTTACACTGATCACACACTTTTTAAAGGACACTGTGTCACAAGAGGTCTTTGCGCTAATGGGAGATAAAGGTCCATCCAAAACAGCCATTTAGCTGTGGAAAAGTTATTCCTATTGAAAGCAGTAGGAATTAGAAACCAAATTGCCAATTTGATGCAGAGTGTTTCCTCAAGGGCTAACACTACAAAGAATTTTAGAAGTATCTGCGTTGTTCCACTTACAAGATTGTGGAGAGGTATCTCCATAAGAATAGACATGTGAGCAAACCCAGACTTGGCGGCGCCAGTAAGGATGGCTACAGGGAAGATGTAAACAAGGACATATGCAAGGACGGTTACAGGGAAGATGTAAACAAGGACACACAGGGACAGCCACGTGTGGCACATGACACAGAAGTGAAGCAGCAAGAAAATGGAGGCAGAAGGTGGAACCAAGGGAGACGCCTTGAGAGCAGTACCTGGCCAATCAAGAGATGTTGCTTAGCGCCTGGCAGAGTTGGTTACCAATTAGAGTGGTGCTTCCAGCGCGCAGTTAGCGCTGGTGGGTATATAATGAGTGAGCTTCGGGCAATAAAGGGCAATGCTTGGATTATATTAATCCGTGTACGCGTTGTCCATTGATCTCCCGCCGCACAAGATCATTCAGAACAAAATAGAAAGTCTCCTGGTAGGTGCTATCTTTGCTAAAGACCTTATTTTTAACAATTTAATTAATCAACTGATCTGTGAATTTTCAGAGAAAACATTTAGCCATCAAAGAATAAATACCAAACTTAACAGAAAAGATACCATTTATTCATTTATTCAGTTTGCAGTTAAGTAGAGACTCTATTCAGCTGTAACATAAAATTGATGCTTCTACAATTAAAGTACATTTTAAATAGTTTCTAAAGTGTTAATAAATTACTAAAACAGTTTAAGGAAATTATTAATCAAATGTTATAGCCTCTGTTGAGCCCAAGGATGTAATGAGTCATTTGCAATCAACTACAGCATCTGAAATGAATGCACTTGGGACAACGTACAGAGTTTAGTTCTCCTGTGTATACCAAGCTTCTCACAGTTACTAATCAACTCTTTTCATAGTAACTATGAAAGCAGTCTCAGAAGAACACATACAGAACACTTCTGGTCATCTGTGGTACAAAGTGGGGAATAACTCCAAGAGTCACTTATAACTGAAAGAGTAAAAAACCCCATGGCTCTCTCCCATTGTCTTCTAGTAGGGTGGAATCACCAAGAACAGAAGAAAAGCCTATCAATGCCTTAACACAACTATACAGAGATGTGAAAATCTCTCCATAAGCCATCTCATTTGCTGTGGGCAGCTGCTTTGGGCAGACAGAGCAAGGATGGTCCAGACAAGCATACGTATGTAACTGCTGCTGAAAACAGGATGCTTAGCACTAGATTTTGCCTAGACACTCCAGCTACACAAAGCACCCTTGTAGTTCTCTCTGTCATGTTAAGATGGTCATTAGAGCTGTGCCATATTCATTTACTTTTTAGCTTCTACAGGGTTTTTTTTAAGTGAGAAAAAATCCTCCTTCCTCATTCTCTCTCATTTTATGATTGTTTTTTGCTCAACTTATATTTTACTGCTAGTGTTTATGTATGGCAACAAAGGCAAGAGGAAAAAGTCATGCGTGTTGCCACAAAACATGATACTGATAGCATAATCTGATTGCTGGCAATCCGTAATTACAAGTCAAGTGCTCAACCTGTTAATTCCTCTACCCCAATTTGTGCTTGCACACAGTACTGCACATCAAGATTGTGGATGAAATGTGGCACATACCTTATGTGTCTATCTACTGTCATTTTGTAGCTGCTACAGCTGAAGATTTCAACACCAAACATATCACAGCTCAAACTGGAAATGCAGACTAATCTATGCTGAAGACATGAACAAGTTTGGGAAAAATATTACCAGGTTTTTCTCTTTGATCTCAGCTAGAGGATACCTGTGGCTTTGAAAATGTAGCAAACCATAATAATAACTCATGACAACTACTAGAGCAGGAGACAGTCCAGTGCACTTAGCCAACATACATCTGCCTTCTCTGAATATACAGTGCTCCCACTGACCTTGGCAGGGATTAAAAGGCATACAAAATCAAGTACAAGAAATGGAAAAATATGTTAGCTGTGATAAGATGCTGTTGTTGCAAATAACTGTCTTGAACAGAAGAAAGAAAGGATAAATAAAGCCATTAGAAACAGAGTATGCACTGGTATATGGCTTCCTGCATGTACTGCATCAATTAAAACACTCTGGTTTTAAGAATACATAACGTCTCATTATTCCATGCACAAAACTATAGTTGTATATTACAATTAATGTTACAATAGAAGATATATAAAAGAGGATACCTCACTGGTAAACACAGCCAGTACCTCCTGTCTGCTTTCTAATTATTTGTATCTAAATTTATACAAAAGTGTTATATAAAACCACTATAGAACAATTGTGTGAACACTCTGTGAGTGACGGCGGATGAAAGATTTTTTTTCTGAATGGCAGATCTGTCATTACTAACTGTAGTAAATATGTATGGCATACAAAGGCTCATCTATGACATCCCTTGGAGAAAAAAGCTATGGAGAAACCATGGTGTAGTTCATTCTGAATAAGAGCAGATGAAACTAGCCATATTCAATGAGTTGACATCACACTTCACTCTGTTCACTGAACTTGCTGTAATTCTATATTGGGAGAAATTGAAAAAAAAAACAGGATTATAATGTTTTAGTAGAATATAATATAAAATCAGCAGATGAAGCAGTGCTAGCTTGAAAATGCCACCATTATGAAGACTAATATATCAAAAAGTTATTGATGCTGAGGATGAACTCCAAAAGCAATAAATGGATTTCTTATCAACTCATCAAGATGAAAATGAGAATTACATGACATTTTCCTTGGAGAATGTAGATAAGAGCACCTTTGCATTTCCAAACAGCAGCAGAGATGAAAAGGAACCATGAAGCCCTCCTTGCCTTTACCTTTCTGCCAGTGAAAGACTATTTTCTGCTATCAGGGGAAGCTGAAATGTAAATTGGAACCACTCACTTTCTATAAATCTTCAACTCTGTCCTCCTATGCTTCTATATCCTATCCTATCCTACCTGTCCTGTCTTGTCCTGTCCTTCCTATCCTGCTATTTTTCCTTCATGTAAATACTCAAAATTCCTGCCGACCTCAGTATCTTAAAAAGGCACAGAAAGAGTATCTGGACTGTGTTAGTTATAGTGCAGTGCTGCTCTTGCAGTCACTCTGCCTTTTTACTCCTGTTCATATTTTCTTTGGGTATTAAACACAAGGAACACATGAAAATAAACCCAAATCACTTCCTTTGCATACTCTGAACAAGCATCAGCAGCATATATACACTGTTCATGATTACATCTAAAATTTGAAGCTGCGTGCAAGCCTTTTGGACTAATCTGCTAAGCCACTCTTCAGAGCTTCAATTTGCTGAGCAGCTCTGGTAGAAACATGGGATTAGTCCCTAGAAAAGTGGACACCTGAGCTCTACCTACCCCTCCTCACTTTGAACATTTGTCCTGGTCTGTCCAACTCCCACTTCCATAAAATGGGAATGCTAGTACATAACTCTCTTACAAGAATGTTAGGAAGGTTATTTACTGTCTATAAATAATGCAGACATTTTATAGCACAACAATCATCTTAATTCATCTAATCAGACTCAGACAAAATATACAATAGCCATCCCCATTATTTTTGCCCTGTATTTACCATTTCAACAAATTATCTTTTGTAGGGCAACTAAATGAAAAATATAGACAAGCTCTGAAAAGAACACATTTTTCTGGTCAATCCAGTAGACCAACTGTCCCAACTTGCCTTACCTGGATAAATCAATGGAAAGTGATTTTGTCCACAGGCAACTCTATTTTAATTAGTAAAACATAAAATGAAGAAAAAACCAAAACGACCCAAAGTAAAGACCATGATGAGTTTAATGTTTCTTGGAAAAGGCTCCTAGCCAAGGTCTAGTAATGTTTGGAATCATAAATAAAACCACAGGAAAGCTACTTATAATGTATGCTCAGTTACACTGGGATTACAGTGGAAAAGGCTCACGTGGTTTATAAGGAAAGCCCAAGTTTACAGCCTTTTAACAAGGAACGTAAGAATTATTAAGTAAATACATGTTCAAGCAAATGCACGTTTAAGCCTCAAGCATATATTTCTGAGCCAAACCTTTCTTCTCCCTCTGGCTCTCTCTTCTACCTCATCTAATTCCTCCAGTTTCCACCATTGAGCCAACACAGCACACTACAGTGCAGGGTAGAGACAGACTTATTAGCTCAAAACACACTTGCCAAGGATCCCAAAATGTTTCTGTGATGCTGTGTGAAGTAGCTTTGAGCAACCCAGGCTGAGGGAAGGAATGAAGTTTCAGTAATGCAGAACTAGGTATGAGTTATTTTGCCTCACCGAGAGGCTATGTTAGGTATTTTTATAAGGCATTATGCTTTCCAGTGAAGAATGCACCTAGATTAATGCACCAGAAAACAGCCCCTGTGGATCTAGCATAGAAGACTGAGAAGCTGCTGTTAAGAGAAGCAGTTATGGGAAGAAGGTACTAGCAGAAAAAAATTGGTAACTGTAGTCCAGAGGCTAAGGACAAGTTGTATACAATAGACAGATAAAAGATTTCTACACAAAATATTTACTAGGTAAATAAGATTTCCCCAGAATTTAACAAATTGCTGTGAGTATCCGGGAAGCCCTCCAGATTTCACCTACCCCTGCTGTAAGTCTCACTCTGTGAATTTGAATGGCACTGATGGCTGAAGAAATAGATTCAAAGAAGATGGGATTTTCAGATTCAGGAATTCCACTGTACTGCATTGCTCTTATCAGGGAAGCTGCAATAAAACAAACATATGAGCACTGATAAGGTAGTGAGGATATATAAGCAGTCATGTTAAAAATTTTGCTGTAAGCTGATACTTGCCTTTGCAGTGTGTTAGCAACACATCGATGTGTCTGCTTTTACAGTCCATGTAAATCTATGTGTGAAAACATGAAATTCAAAAAAACTGTTTCAACTACCAAGAGAAGATAAAATACACAAAAAGAACATATTCAAAGCAGGCAGAGGATGGAGTACTGGTGCTGAAGCTGTACTGCCAGCAGCCACCAGAGTGAGCCCTTCCATATTGCAAACACCACAAACCCACACTAATTTCCCCTCCTCAAAGTGCTCTACAACCGAATTTGATTAACAATTTTGTGGGTTTACTAGATTTTTTAGGGTTGTTTTTCCAGTTCTCCTTTTCAGCAAGTTTTCCCATCTCCTTTCCATATGCTTATCTACCAGTCTGCAAAGATAGGAGTCCGATCTAGGAAACTTTGAGACTTCCAACAGTCTATCAGAAAAGCAAAATAGCCATCATGTTACGTTCTGCAGTAAGTTGTTCTTTATTCACTTTTGGAAAATATTCAATTCCACAGAGACTAAGTATTCAATAAGCTAGAAAGTAAAAAATAATGAAAATAACTCCAGAACCAGGATAGGACATTTTTCTGGCAGAAAAGGAACATACAAAGTAGTCCCTGCTTCAAAAAATGTTTAAATAATCCATGTGAAGTGGAACAATTCTGAGAGAAGAGATTCAATGAGAACCACGTCAGAATACCCTATGTTTAAAAAAAAATAAACAGCCTGACTCAGTCTAGAAATTCCTCCAGCTCTAGCAGCAGTGATGGTATTTTGGGAAGTGTAACAATGAGGACACACTGAGTGTCTTTCTCTTCTAGGTAACTCCATTTTGGACCAGTCATTCACTCAGAGGCTGCACTCCCAACCTGAGCACTTCACAGCCCACGATTCATTGCCTTCTCACAAATTTGTCAAACACTTTAACATAATTTGTAGTTCTGAGGTCTCTAAGATCTTTTGGAAATCACTTTCACAATTTTTTTTTAATGAATGCTTAATTATGTGGAGACATAATAAAGAGAAAATCTCATCAATTTTATTTTTCCAGTTTTCTTTTTTACTATATCCTCACCTATATATGTAGTTTTAATTTAACATTTTTAAGGCAGCACATACTTCACTGCTTAATCACTGCAGTAAATTGATAAAATGGTTAGGATAAGAAAAAGCCTGGGCTGAGACCCAAGTTCAAATCTAGCCTTCTATCTTACTCCAAAAAATTACATCAACCAAACCTTTCATACCCACTTAAATCTGTACCCACTACATAACTATTAAGTGTCAGACCCAGAGGAAATCTAAGAAATAGCTTTTGAAAATATTTTTTAATCCACTATAAGGAACTGCTCATTATGCGGAATCATAGAATCATTTTTGTTGGAAGAGAACCTTAAGATCGTCAAGTCCAACCATTAACCAAGCATGCCAAACCATGTCTCTAAGCACCATGTGGACACATCTTTTAAATGCCTTCAGGGATGGCAACTCCAGTGCTTCCCAGAGCAGCCTGTTCCAGTGCTTGACAACCCTTTCAGGGAAGAAATTTTTTCCTAATATCCAACCTAAACCTCCACTAGTGCAACTTGAGGCCATTTCCTTTTACCCCATCACTTGTTACTTGGGAGAACAGACCAACCCCCACCTTGCTACAACCTCCTTTCAGGTAGTTTTTGAGAGCAATAAGGTCTCCCCTGAGCCTTCTTTTCTCCAGGCTAAACAACCCCGGTTTCCTCAGCCACTCCTCAGAAGACTTGTCCTCTAGACCCTTCACCAGGTTTGTTGCTTTTCTTCGGACACTCTCCAGCACCTCAATGCCCTTTTTGGAGTGAGGGTCTCAAAACTGAACACAGTATTTGAGGTGCAGCCTCACCAGTGCCAAGTACAGAGGGACAATCACTTTCCTAGTTCTGCTGGCCACACTATTTCTGATACAAGCCTGGATGCTGTTGGCCTTCTTGGCAACCTGGGCACACTGCTGGCTCACGTTCAGCCAGCTGTAGACCAGAATCCCCAGGTCCTTTTCCACTGGGCAGCTTTCCAGCCACACTTGCCCTCAAGCCTGTAGCGCTGCCTGGGGTTGTTGTGAACCAAGTGCAGGACCTGGCACTTAGCCTTGTTGAAGCTCAGCCCATTAGCCTCAGCCCATCAATCCAGCCTATCCAGATCCCTCTGTAGAACCTTCCTATCCGCAAGCAGATCAATGCACCAGCCCAACTTGGTGTCATCTGCAAACTTACTGGGGGTGCACTCATCCCCTTATCCAGAATATAGACAAACATATTGAAGAGAACATGCCCCAGTACTGATCCCTGGAGAACACCACTTGCAACTGGCTGCCAACTGGATTTGACTCCATTCACCACAGTAATCAGTAGTTACTGGTTTTAGTCTTCTGGGAGTTTCTTGGAGCTCCTGCAATGCCTGAGGAACCGAGCCTGCTACATATTGATAACCCAGAGAAAAAAACATGGAGATCATTGAGACCTTTGGCTTTGCAGAAAGCAGGACATATAGATAAAATAACAGAATTAAGAGCTGGAATTTTAAAAGGGTATATCTACACATGGCTGCACTGCAACTGACATGACAGGGTCAAATATGACCTAAATGAGCTTTAAAATTCTAAAAAAAAGTTCAGAAGCTCATCTCCACTACATACAGATACTTACATTTTCACTGAATGTCACTAGAAATCTTTAGATTTATTTTCTATATCATTTTAAATATAAACACAGTGCAGCTTAATACCAAGTCTGTATTCATCTTTTCCATTAGTGACATGTTTATCCACTGATACAGGCAAGGTGATTAGTAGCTGGCCAAAATTACTTATATGTGTAATTATATTTCTGTGTACAGAATTTGTCTGATGTCATGAATACCTGAAGCAGAGCTGAGACTCCAGTGTAGTCAAAGAAATTCAGTCCACTGCAGTCTAATATTAAAAAACGTCGCTCACTGTGACATGACTGCAACAACTCACCTACATAATTGATAAAAGAAAATCTTTAATTTAAAGGGAGAATAGTCAAGAAATGTATGTAAGAATAATGATAGTTCAACAAAGTAAGCCCAGAGTATCATAATAAAAATTTTATATTTTGTATTAAGGCATCAGTCAAGCAAATGGCACATTCTAGAAGCAGAAATGAAGGACCTTCAGAGCAATCAGGTAAAGTGATAATGAGCAGAACATATTATTAGTGAGATGTTTTAGAAAGGAATAGTCTCTCAAGAATTAAATATTTACTTTTTCAGATTTGAATTTCTAAATGAGTCAGGATCATATCTTGGTTTGTTTGGAAGAGTTTACATGGGCTATGCAGAGAGTATCTCTCTCCTGAGTTATGATATGGCTTTCATTTCTGTAGTATCTAAATATCTGCCTATGGCTTAAATAATGTCCCCCCATAAGGAAGAAAGATATGTAAAGTGGAGTGTTTCATTTTCCTAAGGTTTTACTGTGCTGGTTTTTGGTTGGTTAATTTTTTATATACAACCACATATTGATGCTGAAGGAAAAGAAAGAAGTTGGTAAGATTTGCAAAGGTCTTATACTCATTCTTCAACCTCAGGCCATCTTGTGCTTAAACTAAGTACACTTTGTGCTAAATATGTCCTGAACTAGCACATAGACAAATGATTCCTGCCTTTCACAAAGGGAAAACTAGAAAATAATGCACATCTTATTTATATTGTTCTGCAAAAAAAGTTAGTTATCATAATGCACAATTAAAAAAAAAAAAAAAAGAGATGAAGGAAAGGCATTCTGAATTTAAAGATGGGTTGAGCTAAATGGCTTTGACAGAGGAGAGGTAAAGATTTTAAACTGTTGAGAAGACTTAGAATTTCCCCTTGGTGTAGATTTATAATGATACTAATTCCTTTCCAACAGTATTATGAAAACCAGACCCTTTTGCACTTGAAAGTCCAGAGATTTACTGTCTTTGTACTGTCCGATGTACACTACTAGATACATGCCAAACAAAAACTCAGAATTTTAAAGGAAACCTCCTGCCACATTACTGTGATGGAAACCCAGAAAGGATATATGAGGTCTACTAGGCTGCTCACTGTAATAATTTCTATGCACCTCCTCCACCTCTGAAACAAAAGAACTTGGTCTTTCTCCATGTTACTTACTCCTGCTACCTTCCCACCCAACTGGCATCCTGCATTGCAGTAGATGCTGTCCAGCTTCTAAATGGGGCAAGGTGGGGAAAGGGGGAGGTAAATACAGACCTGCTCACCTGCTCCTTCTCTGAACCAATGGCAAAGGCAGCAGCAGCTGTTTAGTTTGGTACTGATACAGACCAGTAAGAAATTGGTAATCCACAGAAGGAGAAAGGAAAGATTTTGACAAAGGTGTAAATTGCTATGATTTCCAGGATGACAGAATTATGTCTTCCTGCTCCTTTCCTTCCTGAAAATTTAAAACCCCACACTTTGGTTTTCTTTTTATAGGGATTTTTCTCTCTGTTTTTTAATTTAAAGCCCCCATGAAGAGTCATCATAGACTGGTTGGTACAAGGAACAGCAGGGCATTGAATTCTTCAAGGCAGGACCCGAGAAATCGGAAAACAGGCCTTGTTCTGTCTGTGACTTCTCTAACATGAGAATCCAGTTAGTCTAAAAAGACTGAAATATGTACTGGCAAGAACTTCCCATACGTAGGGTGCTATGCACTCTTATTTTTTTACAGTATAATGCTACATAGTCTTCAGTAGCCATTATCACTATGTTACTATGTGCTACAGGAAAGCACTCTCTCACCCCCAAGAAAACTAAACACCGTGGTGTCATAAAAATAGCATGAGTTTAGTTAATAAATGTAAATATTTAGACAACAGCCTCCAAATGCAATTCTCTACCATGGTCTTAATGCTTATAAGTGTTTTAAATAAACATAGTGTTTTAATTTAATCCACAATTAAGTCATCTGTACAAACTATCTTCTGCAAAAGGTTGCTGCAGCTCTCCCATAGGAATGTATGTGCTCTGGTTTGATTTAAGGGTTACAAAATGTGTGAAGAGTGGAATTATCCAGCTTAATACTTAACTGAAAGCAAGCTCTTAGGGTTTTTTTCTTTATTCTATACTGTATTGATATGCTATACAATTTTGGTGACCATCATGTCACTGATAATTCAGTTGACATTTTCTGAGATTTTTCCTAGGTGGCTTAAATATCACAAAGATTTAACATGGCTCTAATCTTATCCTATTTTTACTTTTGCATACTAATATTCAAGTCCCACTGTGAATACAAAAAAAAGAAAAGAAAAGAAAAGAAAAAAACCCAAAAACCCACAACAAGCCTCTTTGGCCTTTGTCTGAAGATCAATCCAGGCAGTAATACGGGAAGTGGTTCCCCTCAGTGCACTCTTGTTTCAGTATGCACATGGTGATTCCTGTCAAGTAAGTAGGAACTCCTACAGAAAAAGTATTTTCATGGGTTCCTTGATTTTGAAATCTTAAAAAGGTCAGTTAAGAACAGAATAAAAATAGGTCAAGGTTAATCTTTAACGCCATTTACCACTCATGCTTCACTTTATGTTTGATCTAACTGAAAATATTAATTTCCAGACAAATTGAGTTCATGTAGAAATAAAAAGTGTGAAGCCCTTATGCCTGCTTACATCCATCTTGGTTTTAATATCATTTATAGATAATAAACTCACCATGACAACTTCCACTCGAAAATGAACAGAGTAATATGTTCTGCTCACACTGAAATAAAAGCAACAACCTATTAACATACCAAGGAAAACTAGTCCAATGCATAGTGACCAGAGAAAAATCAATGCAATACAAAAAAAAATAAATCTGTTAATCAGTATCAAAGATAACTCCTTCTGTCCAAAATCATGTTCTGTGCAACAACCTATTGGATATATAATATTTGCTAAGTATGTTACTCAGTATTCTTCTACAGTTATACCAAAATATTTCACTTTTCTATTTAGATTACTCAAACTCTGAGATATTTGGATCCACTAGAAAGCATTTTATGAAAACAATGTTTTTGGCGAAGCAGGAGTTGGTCAAGAAGCAGTCAAAAGATGGGAAAAATGTTCTTGAAAAGATAAATTTGAACCAGTGGTTTAATAAGATTAACTTTTGATTAATTTTCTACTTGCTGCAGTCTCATCTGCAACACAAATATTTTAGTGAGAACATTTCTGACATGTACATTTATTAAAGAATTACCTTTATCTAGAGATTCTTTTTAATAATGAATTCAATATGAATGTTAAGTTCTCAATAGAAATATGAGTTAAAACCAGAAATAGAAACAGCATAGAAACAAAATCAAAATGCAGGGTTTTTTTCATTCTTATTATGTGCTGCAGAAAGACCTTTATTGCATAGGAAAAAAAAAAAACAAAACAAAACAAAAAAACCCCACAGTATTTCAGGTAGCTGTACTGCCAAATACCTTACAGAAGAAACAAGGGATAAAATCTCCCTCCTAAGTAACTTATAAAATAACTTATTAAATTAACCTATTACACTTATTAAATTAACTCATAAATTAATTCCATGCAAATCCTAAGCAATTTCTTTCTGTCTGGGGCTTGTTATCATACTAATCCAAATCACTTAGCCTAGCAGAATCAAAGCAAAAAAGCAGCACAATTTCTGAGCTGAATTTCTGAACAACAAGAAGTCACCCATCAAAGTAGGCATGGGTAACACAGCTCTTTGGCAAGAGACAGCAGAGGTGGTAGATGCACATTGCTGAACACTGTCTTAACAACCTGTCTAAGAAATAGATGTAATTTTTTCAGCCCAATTTGCCAGACTGGATGAAATTGCCTAAACTAAGCATTGTAGAGTATTGGAATGTCTTCATTGCAGTGATAGAAATATAATAAGAGGGTTTTCCCCTCTTAGGGGGTGTTGTAGGCAGTAGTTATGTGCAGATAAACTAAAAAAATATTATACTTATGAAAATTTTCTCAAAAAAAATGAGTTATACATAATTTGTATACTGTTTATTTTTCCAATACAATCACTACAGAAAATGAAAAAGAAAAGTTAGCTTTGAGAATAACTTTAACCTGTTTGTACCTTCTTCTAACTCTTCTGGAATTGTTTATAGTTAGAAAGAGAAATGAAGTGTCTATCTCTCATGGACCCATGTCCAGCAAAAAGATCACATTTTATTCAAGTAGATTTGTAGCTATTTGTTGTCTTTTTTAAATCACAACCTTCTATTAGCTGAGGTTATGTAAGTTCTGCCAGAAATTTTAATGAGTTTTGGATCAGTGCTTTGATGTCTCTTACAGTATCATGTAAAGAAATAGTAGAGACATTTTTTCAAGTAATAATATGAAAATAATCCATATTGAATCTGATTGACATAAGGATCAACTTTATTCTATTCTAAATTAATCATTTGCAATATTGTCTTTCTATATCTGTCTCAGTATCTGATTGCGTTCTCTAAGAAGTGCAAGGAAAGCAATCATCAGCACTGTCACCATGATTACTGAAGCATATAGCACATCCTACCTTGTTTCCATCTTCACATGGCTGGCTGCTCGAGCTATCCTTTTGGATTGTCTTTATCAGGTCAGCATGAAATTTCCTGGCATTCAGAAAGACTAAAGGATTGTTGACTGAAACTATCTCTACCTTTTCTAATGATTCCTGTGGAATAAAATAAACATAATGCTGAAAATATTATCTTGGGTTTGGAGACTATAAACCAAACTAATTTCTTTTAAAATCCTGAAAATTCCTATAGATCAACTTAGAAGGTGCTTTGGATTGGAAGGATGATTTAATAGATAGCTGTCTTGATTGGTCCTCACACACAAATGATGTAAAAAAGGAAATAAAAGTAACCTATAAACAAAATTATCCTTACTTCAATGTAGTATGAAAGAAAAGCCATATTCATTATGAGGCATAACAATAAGAACTATTAACTGGTAAATAACAGTAGCACCGTTTCAGTTGGTACGATCCCCAAACATAGACAAGACAAGGTTTGCAGACAAGGAATATCTTTTATTAGACAAACACATACATTTGAAAAATTGCACAACGTTTTGAGGCAAACACCACAGGTGGTTTGGGGAACACTGAAAATGTACTAAAGTAATCTCCAGATGATCAAGATGAACAACAGGGATATTTCTCCATGGAAATACTTAGTGGATACATGACAAGATTGAACCATGCATTTACAACTTTGCCAGCACGTATCTACAACCACCACAACAAATAATCTACAGAGAATGATCAACTACTACCGATCCTACCTCTACACTTGAATAAATTCCAACCAGTTCACCAGGTACATTTGTTGAAACTGTGTAGCTCAAAACATAGACATTACACAGCAGAATGTTTTCAGATAAAGGGCAGAAACTGTTAAGTACCAGTGGAGAATGTTACCCAAAAACAAGCACTATTTCTCTCATTCACAAGAGGGATTTATAAAACACCTTCAAAAGCCAGTAAAAAACCTAATGTTTTCATCAAAATATATTGGATATCGGCAATCACAAGCTCAGATGAAACATTAGGTTTATAGGTGGATAGAATTAAGCAATTCTACTGAACTCTCCATTTCTCACAGGTTATAAAGCACATCTCTATTTCCCTTAGGACCAAATTCAATGTGGAGCACAGCTGCTTTAATTTCTGCTGCTTCTATTTCAGACTTGAGGAGAAAACTGTCAATTGTTAGGGTCTTCTACTTTTTCCAGTTGTACCATTTGATTTAGTAAAAGATATTACATCTACTTATAAAGTTCTTTATATATATTCCAATAATTATCTGTATTAAGCTTTTTATACATCTAGTGCTGTAAACAGGAATAAGCAGGATCATGTGTGGCCTGTAAAATTACCAATATTTTCAGTAGCATTTTTCTCTTTTTCTACCTGACAAGCATGCATGCAACTAGAGAATCTTAAATAGTCACAATAACACTGCTCATAAGCACTAGTTGACAAAAAACAATAGGATTAATTTACCTTTCAGGCATGTCTTTTATGGAAGCTGTCAGGTTGACAGGTTGTCTTTTATGAAACCTATAGGTTGACAGAGCATTCTCCTTTCAAGTGATCCTTGAATGTACTACTTAAACATTGAGCAGCAGTGATTCACACTAGGTATCCTCACATGCAGAACGTGGTATTGCTGACTGTCAGCTTCAACAGCCTCATAAAAAACTCTTCCCACTTTGGAAGAGTGAAAACAGGGTGAGAGACAATTCTGCTGATTTTAATGGGCAAACTCTACAGCTGACAACATCTCAGCAGGTCAGCAGCAGACTGTGAGGGCAGATAACAGATCTGAATCTGAGAAGTTCTCCAAAAGGATTTCAGTCCAAAGAAGTGCTATATGCAATAAAGTATCATATCACTAATTGCATAAAGTGGTCTGGATACAGAAAATATCCATTTACTACTGAAATAGAATATCTGATTTATGTGAGTATCAGCTCTTAAAAATGAACTACTTGTGACAATGTGCAACAGGAAGCAAAACCTAAGAATTTGCAAGATAATATAGGTTCAAAAAGCTTCTCTTTTTCCCAACAGAAGTCAGAGATATATAACAAGTTCACACAAGTAAATGGAGCTAAGAGACCATTTTTTAAGTAGTTCAAAAAGTGTGGAATTGCATCGAAGATACATAGTTTTCCCAAGAGATGTTCAAGCAAAACAGGAATGGAAATCTTCACCACAAAGCACACAAACTACCTCCTTATTTTAGACTGCTATTCAGACTTCTGGGAACCAGATGATCTCTTAGACACCACCACAGTGACCATGATATAGACTAAGGAAACACTTGAAACATCCCAAATTGAGGCAATGAACCCCAGACTATGCATAGGGACTTTGTGAGGTCTACTTATGAATGTGATTGTGATAAATTTCACATCATCAGCATACCTCAGTCAGTCAAGTGGCAAAGCCTAATTGTCAATTAAAATGACTGAAATTATATGAAAACAAGCTCTAAAATAAGGTCAAAACAGAGGGCAATATATGCTTGAATATACTGATGGAGAAATACTTTGACATCCCACAGATTCCCATAACAAAGATGCTATACACAGCCTGGTGTGGAGACGAGTGGTCATTGTGGTACCATACCAGAAGTGGAAGAGTGGAAGATGAAAACTAAGACAAAGGAAGACTCATGCAAAGATCAAAACCTGTGATGATCAAGAAGCTAATAAGCTTCCAAAAATACAAGGTGGAAAACTTCAGAGGCTCAAATCACAAGTTCAAATCAAGCAGATGGCAAACTTAGGTATAGTCTTTTGTCCAGGATGGGCGAGGACAACTGTGCCAAACTGGGCTCAGCTATACCTGGCTTTGGTTTGGTTCTAGCTCCTTTCTTAATAGAAACTAATCTGAGAAAAATGGACTTCCTCTTTACTGTGTCCTTGTTAAAAAGTGAAAGAAAATTTTCTCAGGTGTCTTAGCAGAGTACCAGCAGTTGCCTCATTGTACTCTTGCACAGCACTGCCTATGCTTGAGTAATAGTTCAGTACAGTGAGTGCCTGTGATGCAATGTGTTTCACATAAGCTTCTAACTATGCTCTTGGGTTTTTCCACATCAAAGTGTCTTTTCTCCTAATGATGAAATAACTCCTATAAATCCACAGACCTTAATGGCAGGGTAGATCATTAAGCTTGCATATTTTTGTGTTTAAAAGTCCTTTTATTTCTGTCTGAGCTGTTATTTACCAGAGGAACTTGGATTGGTCTAGCATTCATACATTAAAAATTACCCTAAATGCCTGCTGCAACCCAGTGACTCTAAAGGCATTTGTCTAAATCTTAAAATATTTCCCTCCTTTGCTCTTGAGCAATTTGCTTTCTTGACAAAATGTTATCTTCCCCACTGTCTGCAGAAACTATTTTGTTATTACTTGGTTACTGGCATTAATCTTAATGATTATGGAAAAAAAGCAGGGGAGTAGTTAGCTTAAAAAAAACCAAAACCAAAAACAAACCATAGGGACTTGTACAAAGTATTTTATGAAACATATGGGAGAAAAAATGCAAATCAAATCTTGGTTACCCATCCCTTACAAAGTTACCCCAACATTTTTCTTAAGAATGAAAAGTGGTATAATAACTGACAGCTGGGCCAGCCTCAACAACAGTGTTTTTAATTCACATTTCAGAGTCCTCCCCGTTCTCATGTACCTTTCACCTTCCAGCATTGTTCAGCCTGCCAAAACAGTAAACGCCCCTGACCCAAGTTCAGATTTTGAGCACAAGATAGCTCTGATGGAAAACATTTGCCAGAAAAAAAATAAATTCTTTAGAAGAGAGCTTCTTAATGGTGAGGTAATAACTGCTGAACACGTTGCTTACTGATAAATAAGACCCTTCATAAGCATTAGGAAAGAAAGAGGACATAGTAGAAACTGTCACGATGGAGAAGGCAGGATGTCCTAGTGATGGAACTCTGTGCTGAAAGGACACATGGTTCTACTTCTCTCTTGGCTGCTGACCTACTATTTCATCTCAAAGGAGGGAGTTCACCTCTCTGGGTCATTACCCTTCTCTTCTTACCATGAGCCTGTTCACAAGCAACTTTGATGATAATTGCAATGAAAATAACAGAAAGAATTTAAAATCCCCAGCTCATAGGTTTATGTTTGTAAGAAGCCAAATGTCAAAAGCACAATCTTTGGGAGAGATTTTTCCATCCATTTTTCATGTGAGGGTACTCTTGTTTGAGTACAGGATGGTGAGACGTGTGAAGTAGTCTGTGACAACTTCATGCTGCTGTCCTCCTTTCCCAGACACACACAGTGTCCTCTGGGACAGTTTGATCACAAGGGGATGGTGGCAGATAAGGGGTTAGAAACAAGATTGTAAATGATGAGAATATCAAAGGACTCTCAGGAAATAAGGAAATCTGGTAAGAATATAGAAACAGCTACTGTCTGCTCAGACCGCCCTTGCTCTTGTTGCCAAGAGATTTCCTTAGACTTAGGAAGTAGAAAACTTTACAAAGAGCAATTCCTAACCTAAAAGGAACAAATAAACTAACACAGACAGATTTTACAGGACATATCTAACTTCACTTTGCAGACCAGCAACAGAATGAGGAAAATATTCCAATTTCTGATGTCCAGACTAATTTTGTATCTGATACATCAAGCTGGCTTTAGGTTTCAAGTGGTCATATCATAAAAATGCTCCCTTGTCTCACTGATTGCAATCTAGTAATCAGCTAGAGAAAATAAGCAAATCTGAATTAGTGGAATACAAAATAAATAAATATAATTTAACTTACATTATTATCTTCTGGTTTGTATTTATATTCCACTTCCTTCACATTTCTCAAGTTCAGTGTCTTTGCTCTGTAACCAATAGACAGAAAAAAAATCTGTAAGGCAAATCATTAGCAGTCTTGAACAGAAACAGGAAAAGACACATCCCAAAACTGCAGTGTAGAAGTTTAAAGTTGCAGTGATGCAATTCGCATGTATTTTCATGCATACAGAGCATATTTTTTGTGATAATGATCCAGTTATAGAGTAAAAAACACATTTTAAAATTATAATATATCACTTTGAAAATATGAATAATGGAAATTTCCAGTAAATAAAATCTTAATTTTAAGTTTCACTACTGTTTTGTAGCTGGCCAGAGAGCTATTCTCAAGTGAAGGTAGCTAATATATAATCTACAACTTCAAAAATACAGAGGTTTAATTAATATCTTTTTATATTAGGAAAGGAAAAAAAGATAATTAATAGCTATGAAAACTAGGCATTTTTTTTTTGTCATTAAAATTGACACATCTTTGTATGATGAAGCATAACATTGCCCTATAAGCTATCAAAGTGGGGAACTTAACTGGAAAAGCTGGTAGCCGTACCCTGTCTACTCAGTCAGTGAAAGGAGAAAGTTGTCTTGGAAAGGCAACTCAGTGTAGGACCTTCTGTTTTAATACATCATTTGCAGGAACACATTTAACTGCAGAACAAGAAGACTATGAAACCAGCAATCATCTGAGCTCTGTGCCTTAAGCTAGACAATGGAAATAATCACAGAATACAAATACTTAATAGATGCATCAGTGTGAAAGGAGTATTTGCAGGAACTGGGGTTGGCTAAATGAGGCTTGTAAAAGTCAGCTGTTCTCTCCTGTCTGCATAAATTGAGCTGTAGCTGCTGCTGGTTTTAATGCATTCTGACACACAACATCTATCACATCCAATACTCTCGCATCTGAACAGAAACTTCATTTACAGTATTTTTGGATTAATTTTGTAGCACAAAAGATCATGATCCTTAGCTGATATTTTCCTTTATTCATAATCCAAAGTAACAACTGTAACATATGCACAAAAATACATGAATTTGTGTTAGCTCTAGTTCCTTTGTCCTGGCTTTTCTAATTCATACATAGAATTTCTATTTTTCATTAGACATTAGAATAGTTGTGCAGTTATGTTCCATCAATATATTTCAGCAGTGCAAAGTCAACTATCAACTCCTGTGCAACACAGTATCTAGGAGTTTATAAAGGCACTTAGTGACTGTGGCGCACCTGACACATTTTCTCCTTAAGGAGCAAATAAATATCTAATGGGAAAAAATTTATCTTTCTGTTGATCTTGTGCTACTTTCACCTAATGAATCGTACAGATTTGTAATATTAAAATAAATCACAAAGTAATGCCATAGTATGAAATATTTTAAAGATTCTTAGCCTTATCTTGTAATTTTCTATAACTAAAAATCTGAAGTTTCATTGTTAAATTTAGTATACTGATGTTTATCCCAACTGTGAAGCAATATGTCAGAAAGAAGACATGATGGTGTGCTACTAGAACATTTCAATACACTGTTTCTCACCTGGGAAAGCGGAAAATCATGACTACTATAGTACAGACAACGCCGCACAACAGTCCCACGTTAGCAGCAAAGCATATTGTAAACACATAGGTACTAACCCATATGCTCTTTAAGGGGGAAAACAGAAAAAGGTGATTAGTTTTAAATTTTGCAGCAACACGCATTTTATGAATCAGAAATACAGATTTTAAAAATGAAGATAGTTTCTCAGAGGTGAACATTTGGATCTCTGAACTGGCAAATACTGAAGACTTAATTAGTGATTAAAAGAATATCTCCCCATGGGAGAACACATATAACATGGTACTACTCATCCCAATGCTCACAGAGGTCCCTTTAGAGTTACTTAAAATACCATATGTAATTGCACCAACAGCATAATTCAGAATGAACTCAATTGTTTTGTTTCATTGTATTTTACTTTTCACATTCCAAGTTTTTGTCACCTTAACCATACACATTTTAAATCCTCCTTTTCTTTTACACAATGAGGTACCTTAAAGGTCATATACAGAGATCTCCTCTCCCACTAGCTGTATAAGTGGGAATTATAGTTTGCAAGGAGGTTAATTAGAAATGGCATTTATTAGAATATAGCTGACTAAACCAACTCTAAAACAAACAAAAACTGTTGGGAAATTAATTTATTCACAAGGAAACGGTGATATTTCAGATTACTTCCTTATCTTTCAATATTACACTAATAAAACTTTATATTCATTTTAAATAGATTTTTAAAAATACAAAGAAGCATATCAGAAACAAAAGTCACCTTGAAAAGGAATTTATAATATTAAAAAACTCCAAGATTTTAACATTTCAAAATTTTTTCTCAATTGATTTCTAAACAGAAACAATCACTTACATTTCCATACTACAATTATGTGTATGACTGAGAGATATCCAGGTTTTAGAATTAAAAGGAGAAAAAATTAAAAGGAGAAAAGTACAAATTACTTGGTTTCTTATACCAACCTAATGTCAGCACATATTTCTTTCCTTGAGGAAGCCTTAAGCAAAGACTGCCACCAAATCTTTAAATAAGAAGTGTTAAAGAAGAATGGAAAGTATTTTCACTCCTCTGGATATACTGATCTCCACAGGTGCCTGTTTCAGCAGTTACAGTGCTTCTTGCTAATGTTTGCAGAGGAACAGCTCACATTACAATGGCATAATCAGTGTTAAAATTATCCTTTCTGATGCTTTCACTTAGCTCAGGAAAGCCAGAGACAATAGAATACTTTCAGCCTAACCACAGGAATTTTGCTCAAGCAGATTCAGAACTGTTATTTTATGAATTATAAAATGTAAGCCATACTGTACTAATCTGTGCTTCACAGAGGACAGAGTGTTACGTGACTATACTGAGAAACTTTTTGCTCCCTCATCTTGAAAATTCTAAAGTACTGCAAAAGGTTTTGCAGTCTCTTCAACAGCACAGCTAGGTAAAGATGCAGTTCACTCTGAAACGGTGTTCAATCTTCAGTTCTATTTTTAAATGAATCATAGAATCATAGAAAGGTTTAGGTTGGAATGGACCTTTCAAGATCATCCAGTTCCAACCCCCCTGCTGTAGCAGGGACACCTCCCATTAGACCAGGTCGTCCAGGACCTCATCCAACCTGATCTTGAACACCTCCAGGGATGGAGCATCCACAACTTCCCTGGGCAGCCTGTTCCAGTGTCTCACCTCCCTCTGAGTAAATAAGTCCCTTCTAATTTCTAATCTAAATTTACCCTCTTCCAGTTTAAAGCCATTACCCCTTGTCCTATTGCTGCAGGCCCTTGCAAAAAGTCTCTCTCCAGCCTTCTTGTACTGGAAGGATGCAATAAGGTCTCCCCTGAGCCTTCTCTTCTGCAGGCTAAATAACCCAAATTCTCTCAGCCTGTCTTCATAGAAGAGGTATTCCAACACTCTAATAGTCTTTGTAGATCTCCTCTAGACCCTGTCTAACAGGTCAATGTCCCTCTTGCACTAGGGGCTCCAGAGCTGGACGCAATACTCCAGGTGGGATCACACAAAAGCAGAGTAGAGGGGCAGAATCACCTCTTTCTTCTGATGCAGCCCAGGATATGGTTGGCTTTCTGGGCTGCACTTGCACATTGATGCCTCATGTTGAACTTTTCATCAACCAGCACTCCCAAGTCTTTCTCTGCAGGGCTGCTTTCAATCCACTCATTACCCAGACTGTATTTGTGCTTGGGGTTGCCCCAACCCAGATGCAGGACCTTGCACTTGGCCTTGTTGAACTTCCTGAGGCTGGCATGGGCCCACCTCTCAAGCCTGTCAAGGTCCCTCTGGATGGCATCCCTTCCCTTCAGCGTGTCAACCACACCACACAGCTTGGTGTTGTCTGCAAACTTGCTGAGGGTGCACTCAATGCCACTGTCCATGTCACCAACAAAGACGTTAAACAGGACTGGTCCCAGTACCAAGCCCTGAGGGACACCACTAGTTACTGACCTCCACTTGGACATCGAGCCATTGATTGCAACTCTTTGAGTGCAACCATTCTGCAAATTCTTTATCCACCAAGTGGTCCATCCATCAAATCCTTGTCTCTCTAATTTAGAGACCAGAATGTCGTGCAGGACAGTGTCAGGCCATCTGATACATCTTATACAAATTGTTCTGTATATATTTGCAAGGAATACCTTTATGAGCAGCAAACATCAAGTTCTGATTAATCAGTGAGAAAGTAATTCTAGGATTTACAAATCCAATATATATTTATAAGGGAACTCGCTGGACATGAAAGGGCTAAGTACTATAAACCTGAAATTCAGTTGGGATCAAGAATTAGCCCATCCTGATAAGTCTGAACAACACTTGAGATCAAACCATCCACTTCAGCTGCAGACCTGAGCCTCATCACATCTAACTAAATCACTGCTGCAAGACCTGCAAAATTCTTCTATCTCAGAAGAAAACAGAAAGCATGAAAACACAATACAAAGTCCACATAGGAAGAATCAAAGCCAAAAATGTTTAAGTAGTGCTGAGTACTGAGGAAGCTAGTTGACTGCCTCTTTAGCAGCCTAGTATCTTACATCTTAACTATAACCTGAGACTGCAGTTGCTGTAGAGAATGAGCCAAAACAGTCATAGTCTGGTTTGTCAACCACCCTTTCAGTGCTTTGTACTGGCCTGGAGTCAGTACTTTTTAAGGTTTGGTAGCATCAAACTTGCAGAAAGAAGTTATGTTGATCTGATAGACATTTTCTTAATTCATAGGTTGCCACAAGGTTCAAAAAAGAAGTCCTAAAAATATCAAAGTATTCTCTGGCAACTTACTTCAAGATGGCTGTTACACACTCCAGGACAGATAGAATCTAATCGTTCTTGACATCTTAGCAACAATATGTTATAGAGACATGTTATTCTCAAAAGTCAAAACTAAATCCACCTCCAAAGTATGGTTGTACTGTATTAAATAAAAAAGAATTATAAAGATGGAGGAAAGAATCATGTAGAAGATACAGATTTATATTGAATCCTGCATATAGAAAGTATTGGAAGCACTGAGAGGTTCAGTGACTGTATATACATAGAAGCTGCCTCCAAAGCTATGTGGACAGTGTGTTTCAATCTAGACCTTTTCATTTCATTGAGTCTACATACCCACCATTGAGGAAGACTGAAATTGGAACTTGGTAGGAAAAAAGCATATAGATAGGGAGAATTCTCTCTGAGGCAATGCCTGAGCAATGCAGGACTAAGGTACTGAAATACTAAATGTTTCTGTACCACTTTGAACCATTATAAACTTTCTTTTTGTTTCAAACTGAGGAGGTGATCATCTATTGCCTGAATGGGTAGGGTTCATTTCACTTGGCATTAACTAACTACAGCACAGATATGTACAGCTGGGTGAGCTGTCTAGATTCCCACCATAATCAATGAAGATTTGGTTATCAGAGTGAGGGGAATTTAGGATGCAGTTCATCTAACTCCTTCCTGATTATGCTGGTGCCTACTTGAGGAAGAGAGGAATCATACCCTAACATGACTCAACTGACCAGCACTGTACTATCTATAATGTAAGGCTGTGATGACTTGCTCAAAAGAGGCCCATGCTATGGTCACTTGCACATAGCCAAAAGAGGAATCCTTTTTAAAGTCCTGTTCATTCAGAGAATGCCTTGGCAGGGAAGATGTTGGAGTCCTGGGTCAGGCTCTGGCTCTGAGGAGGCTGAGTAGCATGTCCATGCTCCCACATCCTTCTGCAGACAAATGACTGATGCATGCCTACATCTTCAGGGCTCCTTTCATCAAAATGTATAGTTCAAATGCTGAAGTGAAGACCATTAGAGCCATAGAGAAGGAACTGCTTAATAGTAAAGTATAGTAGTTCTTAATATGCTAAGTATGGTAGTTCTTTAATATCATTTTTCACACACATTCCATACACAATAGCTGAGAGGGCATCTGTTTACAAACTGCCCTGGAGATAAAAGGGCTGATAAAAATATTATTCTTTAAAAAGAATTTATACAGTAGTCATACTTCCAGCAGATTAAGCATTTACAAATTCCTTCCCACTTCACTGGGACTAACTACAGCAAAAGTAATATAACTCAGGGTAGCATATTCACTAATTCAGGAAAGATAGAAAATCTCCCTGGAATGCCATAAGCTAAACATTTGTGTAAAATTATTATCGTAGAAGAGCTGGCTTCCTACTCTGGAAATCTGTTTATATAGCAAAGCCCTCAGAGCTCTCACAGTCCTCTCATGAATCAGACTCCCTGTGTGATGAATACCTGAATGAATCTAAAACTCCATCTCACTCCTGAGGACATTATGTTTAAAAGTTCTAAAAATACATTGAATTGCACCAGTGAGCTCCAAGATTCCATGGAAGACTCTTGCTGGGCCTCCTCCTTTAAACTATTTTGACAACATAGATTGACAGGGTGGTGGATCCATGTCTCAGAAACTCACACTGGCAAGATCTTGGAGGATACTTGTCAAAAATGAGATCCTTTTTGTTGGATCTACTTTAATTGCTGAAATACTATAATTCTTTACATCCTTACATATAAATATATGTGCATAAGCTTACAATTTATACGTCCCCACTGCCTCTCACATCATAACACTATTCAGGGAATGTGCAATTTTTTTCATAAATTGTTGCCATTATTTCTGCTTTACAAGTCAGGCATACAACTTAGCTTTGTCTCAGCTGTGGTCATTTCCTGGCCAAGTCATTTATACAATTTTTCAACACTTTCTTTCTCTTTAAATGTCATGCTATTTCTCCATTGAATACCTCATATCCCTGTTATGTAATTAACAGATCAAAATAATCCTTATTCTATTATAATTTTTCACTTGGAGTGTCATCTATGAAATAATTTTTCCTCCTCTTTCGTCACTTTGAAGTCCAACTGTTAACATCAAAAAAACCCATTTTTCTTCATCAGTCCATTGCCAGGAAATATTCTTTGCCTAGCTTAAATGGCTGCAGCTTATCTGAGATGCTCAGCCTCAAAAACAAGAGTTAACAAAAATTTCACTGCCCTTTTTATTGATACAAGGAAAGTGCACTGTCAAGCTGGAGAATAAAAAAGAGAAGTTAGTCAAGAAGTAGTTCTGCATAAAAATTAGGCTTGCAGGAAGGATATGGAATTCAGCTTTTGATCTGAGGACCTGAAAAGTGAGATACACTTGCAGACAAATTCCAGATCAACATCTTGGTAGTTCCCAAAGAAGAGGCAAAAATTCAAGACAAATCATTCTCAGGTTAATGTATAAAACACAGATAATAAAGGAATCAACACCTTCAAAACTGCCAAAAGATGAGCACAGCAGAGGGATGACAGTTATGTATATTACATACATAGTGGAATAGAACAATTAGTGATCTGAAATTGTTGAACTCATCCAAGAAGGTGTAGGGACAGAGACCTTAACTGAAATAAGAGACCTTTGAAGTTCATATGAATGCTGTGAATGGCAGGAAAGGGGTCTTTGGAGTAAGGGCAGTGTGGTTCTAGGTGGAAAGAAATTTAATATGATTTGGAAGGTGGGATGTAAAAACAGGACATTTGTGAGGGTTGATAAAAAACAAGTTGAAAGAAAACCGAAACAAATATATGCAATAATATTCAGATGACAATATTTGGTATTAGCTACTTAGATCTGTCAACTTAGCTGCTCCTTTGAGCTCAGCTGCTCCTAAACACTAGATCTGCAAGAAGAATCTATCCATGGCTGAAAGGAGAGATTTCACAGAATATCCTGAGGTGGAAGGGACCCATGAGGATCTTTGAGGCTAACTCCTGAGCTGTACCTTTCAAGCTATGCCTTTTACATCTATGGATTCAAGAGCTATGTTTTATAAATAATTAATCAAAAAATAAATATTACTCATCTGTTTGTGTTCACTGAGAAGCTTAAAGAAGTGTGAAGGAAAAGGGTAACAAACCCCGTACTATTCTGTTTCCATGCACTATCATTTGCCAGACCTATAACCATAACAAACTTGACTTCTATGCTACATGACACACACCCTTCAAAGAACCAGTTCCAGAAAGGACAGCTGCTAATTATTTCCAAATGTTTTGTTAAAGTCTCTATGTTCAAAACACTTTGGATAACCTGGATAATGAAACTTATTCATTTCCGATGTGCTGTAAACTGCTGGGGTGAATCTTTTCAGGCCAAAATTAACACCAGTGTAGTTACTTAAATCACTGGGCTTGGTTGGGCTTCTCAAACCAGGCAGCCATGTAAGATCAACATTTATAGCCTTACTTTAGATTATTCTTTTTAAAGCAAGATGATTTACCTTGTCAGGCTAAGGACTAATGATACAACTACTTGAAGATAAATAATTGTTCAAGTATGTTCAGTCAAAAAGATATACCCAAGCAAACTCCCCCTCTCTATAACCTCTCAGAAATAATGGCAGATGTCAGAGATGTAATAACTAACTGCTCACCCATCCTTTTCTGCCAAAGCCACAA
>VYZX01033409.1:0-25995 GCA_013401335.1 Brachypteracias leptosomus | reverse complement strand
TTCCCTGTAACTGGAGGGATAGAGGAGAACACCACTTGTGCTCCTAATCCCTGAGCAGTCATCCCAAGGCCCTGAAGTCTCTCTTGACCGCACTCGGATTTCCTGTTGCAAGTTCATCACTGCCTACCTGACAAGTGAATAACAGATAATAATCTGAGGGGCATAACAGGGTAGGAAGTTTCCTCACCACAACTTTAAGCCAGGCTCCAGGCAGGCAGCCAGCTTCCTTAAGAGGTGGGTCTCAAAACCAATAAAACTCCTCTAAAAGTGGTTGCAGAAAAAAAGACAAAATGTAATTTTCCTCTTTATGAGGAAAATTTAGTCCAGTCCATTGAAAATCAGCCCTTGGACTGATTTTGATTAAGGATGTACAGTATAACCCATCACAAATGTTTCTCAGAACACAGGAAAACATTTTAAAATCAATTTGTTAAATAATATGATCTATGTACATTGTAAACCTGAAGAATGGTAATCAAACCACAATTTTTAACCACATATTGGCCCACTGTAATCAGAAAGTATGTGGATTGTGTCTCAAGTGGCTTGGGACTAGTCTCTGTACCCATAATTTTCCAAGAATGCATTTTCAAGAGAGCACAAGACTTGGCTCAGTTCCCAAGCAGAAGCTGTGATTAATTAGGACAAAAGGAGCCAATCTGGAAAACTATACTGCAAACTGTGCACACAACCTCACCAAAGGCTGAGCTCAATCTAAGGTGAAATGGTAAGTAAAGGAAAGAAATTGATTCCTAATTGTTGAAATCAAACAGATGTTGGCTTGTATTGAAATAAATGGTGTCTATTGAAGTGTCAGCATTAGAAATCTGTGTTTATGGCATTTAATTTAATTTTCCTAGATAAAGTAAGTCATAAGATTGGGTAAATAAATATAATTTTAATGACGGATTACAGAGAAATATGCATAAGCTTGTAAAATTTCTATCTTTCTTTACAGATTAAATTTTTAAAATATATAGTCAAATTTTGTAGACCTTTGTCACGGCTTTTTCAGACTTTAACACAAACACTTTATATGAATTGCCTAGTGTATTCTTTGGTATTTCTTTTCAAATCATACCATTCAGTATGTAGTCTACATCAGCCAATAAATGAAAAAGAATGGGACTACCAATGTTTCATAGTTCATTGACACTAACAGCCCTATCTCCAAAGTTCCTGTACTACACTGAAACAATTCTGGCAATAAATATTAAATCAATTACTACATCAAACTAAAGAGCTTCCACTAACTAGTCTGTTCCTGAGTAACCATTCCCTGAAAGCCCAGTAAAGCTAGGAGGCCATTTCACACAGGCTTCTCAGGAAGAAAGGGCTCATGGCTCTTAACATGCGTGTGGTTAACCTGAACTACAGCCACCTCTCTGAACTGTGCAGTTCACATCTTGTACTGTCCAGTCACTTCTGTACATATCCGAGGTGGAAGTGTAAATCATAAAGGCAAGCACCTAAAGCTCAAGCTTGTAACAGCACTGGTATCTGATTCAAAAGAAATATTTACAAAGGTTTTAATCACGAACATCATTACAAATTCAGTATTTTACATATTTTGATGTTGCACTTACTGGAATAATTTAGAAATTAGGCAGTAGAATTTAGTTTGATATTGCAGTGTGCAAAGACATTTTTTGTGTCATTTTATAATAAACAGAATTCTAAAATATGGCAATAATATAGTAACTTAACCGTTTGCTTCTTTTTATTTTTTGTTGTTAGATTTGTGTAAAGATTTTAAATAGAAACAATCCGGCAGCATTATGAGGAATCAGTGAACTTTTTGGCATTTAATGAAAATTTGCACATAGGTGAAAAAAGCAATATTCTAATTTTGCACACATGTATCTACAGACACTAAATGTGCCTGTTCTCATGGAAAATGAATGGCCTTGAGTTCCATTATATTTTCACATACTTTCATAGGGTAATAATTAACATTGTAGTGGTGTACATTCTAGAAAGAATGTATATTCTGATATATTAATGAAATGCTCTGAGCTTTTTTGCATCTATACTTGAAAATCCAAAAGATTAGTTATAAATTAGTATGGAGGCTGAAGCAAACAAAAGAATTGAAGGAACATATTAATTAAAACATGTAATACAGTTTAAGAGTAGATATTCTCTTTGCATTTTTGAAAATGTTTCATACTGATGTTTGTTAGGCAAATAGAACACATTGTGGAAAAAAGTGCAGGCAACTATTGTGCACTGTATAGGGAACAAACTGGGAGCAAAAAGGGCTGGTAGGGGCAACATGAAGATTTTTCCAGCTAGTTGCAGCATAACCACAGGGATTTTTCAACAAACTTGCAACACAACCACAAAAGACCCCATTTTGCAAAGTGGGTTTGTTATGCTGCAGTTCATTTTGCAGCGCTTCGTTTTCTCTGAAACTTGTGGAAGAATGAGTATATCTACACAGGGATAAAGAGTAAATATAGATATGTTTTACTGATTTCAAGTGCTAAGTAGAACTTGATGACACTTTTCTTGCCCCTTGTAGATCTTACATGTAATCTTCCCTCACCAATTTTCTTCTTCACCTTCACCTTGCCTTTTCCATTTGTAAAACAACAATTGATGCCACAATATGATGCTCAAATGCAATGTTACAAACCACGCACAGGGAAAATGAAATTTAATAAATGACATAAACTATATGTAAACACAAAACCCATAGGCTCTATGCCAGTGTAGTATATTTGTTCTCCATATGCAAAGTTCTTTTTACATGATCTCATTTGCTATAAAGAATCCATTTCACTGGCTTGCTTTACTTTCAACTCTCCTATCACACTGTATTAAACATTCATATTCTTGCTTTGCCAACCCAAAGGCTGCCTGAGGCAAAGCAATCAGCTTTGTGAGTGGGAGGCGGTTTGGAGTAGAGAAATGATAAAAATGTAAGCAAAAATACCAGTCTTTAGATTTCAAGAATTTGGAGTAAAGAACGTGTCTGGATAGGCATGCCAAATTTGCCTTTCACTCTCTAGTTACATGTACACATTAAAATATATCTGATTAGTATAATTTTCATATAAAACTACCACCACAGAAAAAAATGACTGTCTAAATCTGGTGCTTCTGACCAAGATACTGGACTTTCTTTAAAAACCTCTTAAGTCTGAACTGATACCAGAAACCTTTTAAAATACTTGTATGGTAAGTATTTAAAATACTTGTCCCTTCTAAATATGAAGAGGTAATCATTATTCTTTCAAGTTGTTGGTTTCTACTTCTTCATTTGTTTTCACACAATTATGCGAGCAATTCAGAACCTTAAAAAAAGAAGGAAATTTTTTCTTTAGATAATGTTCAAAGGCATTTGATTTCAAAAGTGAAGTGAAGGGGAAATAACTTTTTTCAAATATATTAAAAAATACAAGGGACAAGGGAATATATTTCTTTGAAAGCATTTGAATGACCTCATTTATGATATCATTAGCACACCAATGTGGAAATATTTCTTCATATCACTGCTGTTCCTTACTATTGCTCATAATGTATATCTTGATTATGTCTTGGCTGTGGTACTTAACACCAGACGTCTCTACAAGATGAAAATATTCCTATATGTAAGTATAGTCTCCATGGAAACACCATGAAAATGAGGCTAGTCACATCTTATATTAAGAAGTATTTTTAAATAATTAAAAAATATTTTAATATGTGATGAATCATTTGTAATAGTCTCACAGGCCAACTGACTACTCACAAAAGTGGTTATGACACTTTTAGTTATGTCTCTACAAGATAAATTATTTGTGTTCATTACATGCCCCAGATTCTCGTTAATTGGCCCTACAAAAAACTTTCTAATGGATTATCCATACAAAATGTTATCAAATTTATAAAATACTGTGAAATAACATTCTAAAAGCAACATCTTTTCATGGAGTTCACATTAACAAATTTCCCAAAATAATAGGAAAAAATAAAGAGCTGAGCAGTGCAAGAAAATATCATCATCATAGAACCATGGAATGGTTTGGCTTGGAAGGGACCACAAAGACCATCTAGTTCCAACCCCTCTGCCATGGGCAGGGGCACCTCCCACTAGACCAGGTTGCTCAAGGCCCCATCCAGCCTGGCCTTGAACACCTCCAGGGATGGATCATCCACAACCCCCCTGGGCAACCTGTTCTAATGTCTCACCACCTGCAAAGTGAAGAATTTCCTTCTAATTTCCAATCTAAATCTACCCTCTTCCATTTTGAAATATAGTCTTCCAGTTTTAATATAGTTAATATAGTGGGTAACTAGATGAAGTCTTGCTTCATCTGGTAATCAATTCATTTATTGCTATCAGTACAATGTAAATATCATCTCAGCAAGTAAATAAAGCTTTATTATAAGCAAAATATCATTTTGACAGATACTAATGTAATACTACTAATTCATCTGCCAAGAGATTATGCTCACAGCACCTAAACTTGGGGTTTGCTGGAATAAGCTACTGTAAAGAATATGTTCTCCTATCTTTGTGCAATAAGGTTATACAACTTTGCCTGTTAAGGTTTCAGTCAACAATATCTACTTACCAAAGGCAGTTACTATGATACTATATGAAAGTCTGTAGGCATTTTATAAAAATTACATTAAATCTGTAGACTTTCTGTGTTTATGGCAAAGTAATATCAAGTCATAAAGAAATAAGTAACTTATCTATGGTAATTTTTGCATAGGAGAGCCACAAATCATTGATCATTTTTCTTTTACCACAATGATAGTCAGGTTTCATTCAGCAAAATATGAAGATATATCCCTCCCATATGCTGATCCAGAAAGAGTTAACTCTCCCTGTACAAGTGTGTAATTGCTCAGGATAATAAATGGCATTATGGATGCTGTAATACACATATTTTAAATGGATGACTGTGTCCTTTCAAAATAAAACCCATTCCTGCTAATTCTTCATCTAGTTTTCCTAATCTGGTTTTACAAACAGACCTGGCAAGATGAAGATTTTAGTACTACATCTTCTGTTCATTCACATGCATACACAACAAATTTAGCTTATTTTTAAAAAAAAACGTTAACTCATGGAATAACACATCTGTTTTACTGAACTCACATGAAAAAATCCCAGTGGTCCTGATATATACGGCATTTTCATTCCCAGCAGATACTTCACTTGAGAAGTCACAACGTGTGTAGCTGCTCCTGTTGTCATTGCACTTACCACTGGCTCTGTTAACAAGAAAGTGGCGCTGCCCATCTGCAGCATAAACATCACTACCTAAAAGGCAAAGGCATGAGTATCAACAATTATAATAAAATGCAGCTCCCTGGATAAGATAATGAGCCAGGGTCCTTTAATAAACTACAAGATAAATGAGATAAAAAACAAAAGTCCTTTGAAGAACAACTATAGCTGAAAATGGAACCCATTGGAGCTCTGTGGGTGTACCTGCATCATCTTACTCACATCACTAGTTTACCAGACTCTAACATTATTTTAGCAACAAAAGTGGACTCAGAGAAACTGTCTTCATATGATGCTTAGTATTCTCTCCCACTCAAATACGTGAGCAAACTACTCAGCTCAGCATAGCAACATTAAATAAAGCAACTCCAAAGGTGAGAGTGTTGCTGAGGCTCATTCCTGCTCCGCTGCTCTTCAGCCTAAGCAAAGGGCTGTGTCTCAGTCCAGTTTACCAATTGCCAACACGTCCATATCAAGATTCCAAACATTAGTAATTTCAAGAGCTACCAACTTTATTAAGTCCTAAAACTACAGAGAGATGAGTCTCATGGTGAGAGCTCCATCATCCTGTGGAGCCCTGCCCTTCTGGCCAGGCTGCTGTGCCATCAGATTTCCCTTCCCACACAGTCACACGACTGCTTTGCTCCTCTAGTAGACCCTTAATCTCTCAATATCCCAATGCCCCTGCACATACAGTTTAATATACCTTGATACTTGGTGCTTTCATGCTACAATATCATAGCATCAAATACATTAACTATCACCAGTCCAGTACCTCTAATTACATTATCTTTGTACATTGAGGCTTCAGGTTTTGCAGGTATTCAGGTTAAGGGAGCAACAGAAGTAGCTTCAGATGATGGAGGATATAAAAATGCTTACCTTTTTCTACAGAGAAACAGGAATGTTTATATAGTTATATATTCTGTATGAACAAATTTTATACATTTATAGTAAAAGCTATTTTAGAGACCTTTAAAATCTACTTCCTGTGCATTTGAGAAATACTTGAACTAAATTAAAACAGGATATCTGTATAAACTCAGGAAATTTAAAATAGGAAGGAAAATTCAAGATCTAATTTCATAAAATCTGATACACAAACTAGATTTCTCTCCTAAGAGTAGACTGACTCAGCTATATTTGACTTGGAAGATTATTTCTGCTTTGTTGCAACTTTTACAGACGTTATTTCAGAGTACAGTCATATAATCACAGAATCACAGAATGTTAGGGATTGGAAGGGACCTCGAAAGATCATCTAGTCCAATCCCCCCACCAGAGCAGGATCACCTAAACCAAGTTGCACAGGAACGCGTCCAGGCGGGCTTTAAACGTCTCCAGAGAAGGAGACTCCACAACCTCCCTGGGCAGCCTGTTCCAGTGCTCTGTCACCCTCACTGTGAAGAAGCTTCTTCTCATATTTATGTGGAACCTCCCGTGTTCCAGCTTACACCCATTGCCCCTTGTCCTATCATTGGATGCCACCGAAAAGAGCCTGGCTCCATCCTCCTGACACTCACCCTTTACATATTTATAAACATTAATAAGGTTACCCCTCAGTCTCCTTTGTTCCAAGCTAAACAGACCCAGCTCCCTCAGCCTTTCCTCATAAGGGAGATGTTCCACTCCCTTCATCATCTTAGTGGCTCTACGCTGGACTCTCTCAAGCAGTTCCCTGTCCTTCTTGAACTGAGGGGCCCAGAACTGGACACAGTACTCCAGGTGTGGTCTCACCAGGGCAGAGTAGAGGGTTTGAGTAATGAAAGAATAATATTCCTCTCTAATCCAGGAATCTAGACTACATCTGATTCTATAATTATTGTAGATACTTCATAGGAATATAGGACAAATATTCAAACTATTATTGTGTGCTACTGTTTTCTCCTCTTATCCCAGACTGCAATCACTTTTCCTCTGAAGAATGAGATTCAACAGCTCTTAATTCTTTGAACAAGGTTGTTACATACTCACAGATGCTACTGTGGTTAGCATAACACTTAATACTTTTCTGATCCATATTAAGATACTAAGTTATATTTATATTATCTCCTTTTACAATGATTTCTACCAATTCATTAGATTAAAAAGCAGTTTCTTACTTCTATATTCTTTTGCATTTTCTTTTCTTCTGCCCAAGAAGTTACATGGTCATGACACAGAGTTGATTGTTACAATACATTCTAAAAGGATTATTTTGCGTTTACCATAATAAATATCATCCTTTTGCAATATATCACAGCCTCCTTGGCTTTATTTTGTTTACTTCCATATGTGATCATTCTTTATGCCTGAACACCATTTAGTTTTTCAACATAAATCTCACCTGCATGCAGTGATCTATGAGTATAATAGCACACAAGAAACAAAAATACCAGTGAGTGGCTTTTAATTTACCACAAAACCCTCTAGTGAACAATTTCTTCTTCCATTTGAGAGATTAAATCTGATCTTTTTTTTCTATTTCCCACTAACAGCATGTGAACTGCTCTGTACTGTGAACAATCAGAACACTGAATGCCATTCAAGATTGGACCCCAATAATTATTACTGTTATACCCTCAGTGAGTAGTAATTTAGTTAGTCAGGCTTAAAACTGATAATTACTAACTTCAGATATTTTGTTTAGTTGTTTGTTCTAACAGTGTGCCTATTCATTTATTTTAAACATTAAACATTTAAAATTTAAACATTGCTCAGAGTAGCCAAATTCAATAAGAAACAAATTCTCTCTTCCCCAGTGAATTTTTGGGGTTTTTTCTAAGATGAGTTTGTACTGTATGGATGTGAAATTTCTAACTGTGTAATAGCTACATTTCCAGGGAATGAGATCGGTGTTTATTTACCTGTGGATTCAAAACCATAGTATCACAGAGAAATATTAGCATTTCAGAGAAAGACATTATGGTGAATTACAGGACAATGATGTCATGATTACAGAACTTAGCAACTTCAGCATCACTCTCACAGGTACTTTTTTTTTTTTTTTGCTTTAATGTTTTGACTTTAAATCTTCAGTATTTTAGGCAGATGTGACCCTTTTTCAGAGGTAGTAACTAACATATCAAATTTCAAACATACTTTTTATTGTGTTTATAGCTGTGGGTAGTCTCTTCCTGCAGAAGGCACCTCAAGACTTCCAAAAATAATGGTAACATTTCATGAGCATGTACATGTGCGTTTTCTTGACAAATATACTTAATATTTTTAGCATTTATACAGGTCCAGATCAACTCTCCAGTTAACCTTCCATGCTCGAGAACAAACATACAGCTCACAGGTTAACTGGCATAAACATCATTTGAAACTAAGCTGAGCAGACAGCAGATGATTGCATCACATTGCATTATGTCATAAAATCTTTCACTCACTAAGCAATAACCAAAATGTAGAAAGCTCAACAGTCTTACAGAAATTTCTAATAATCTACTTTATCCTTGCTGTGGTTGTGATGTGAGTTTCCCACCTTATCTTCTGCTATATTGATACAGAAAAACTACAGAGAAAACTGACAGTGAAGTGTCAGAACAGTAAAAACATAAAGTACAAAATTGCCAAAGGCAAATAATTCTCTTGATTCATTGTTTGTGCTAATATTGGGCTTTTCTTAAACTGTAAAAGGAACAAAATATTCACATATTTTGGGATTGTCACAAGAATTTTTCATTTTTCAAAATTTAATTCCAAGGGAATGAAGGAATATTTCAGAGAGAGAATAATCAGTTACAAAAATGGTTTGAAAGGTTCACGGCTACAGTTTCTCTGTGCAGCTTTTTCAGCACATCAGATTATGTTAAAAGGGTCATTAAGAAGTAACTATCTTGAGAAAATGAGGGAGCCTTGGGTTAATGTACAGTAAAGGAGGAAATATGTTGGAAACAAATTATAAAACCAATTATAAATAAATTATAAAACCAAATAAGTAGATAGAAGTGGCGAAAGGTGGGATATCTTAAAAAAAAAAAAAAAAAAAGTAGAAAAAAAAGAAAACTGAAGTTGAGAATAGAAAAAAGATAATACAAAGGGAATCTTTTCTTGCAGCTACCCTTACTGCTCTCTAATTTTACCCTGACAAGTAGAAGAACAGGATAGAGATTTAGTCAGGAGAAATAAGTAATTGCAAAAAGCAAAGTCCTCGTGTTCATTAATTCAAGTCCTTTTGGTTCTTATCCACTTTCAAAACTTTCTCCCCATGACAACGCATTCAGTTTATTATTGTTAAAATTCCACTTTCACTGTGTAGTCAATCTGACTTTATGGTCAGTAAAAATTTTATCACATAACATGCACTTTGGAAATCACTAATCCCAAACTTTCTGTCTACAGCAATTGAAAGGCTGATATCATGTTGCCTGTTACATGAATTCAGTTTTGGAGAATTAATTTTAAATTCCCCAAAACTCCATGTTCTGGAAGCTGCAGCTTTTTTTTCACCATTAAACCAAGCAAAAAGTGGTGGCATGTGTTCTGCTAATTTACTTCATGAGCTAAGACAAGGTCAGCCACGGAGAATATATTTTGGAAGGAAATATTACAGACTGTGAGCCTCTCACTTAGTATGTTGTATTGTTTATCTCAAAATTGGGGGTTGCAAACCTGTTCTCCAGATAACCAGAAACATTTTTTTCTTTCTAAAACTGTTCATTAGCAACTAATTATATGCAAGTTTTTAAAATATAGTAGCTGAAAAACTTGCTAGTGAAAATGTAGAAGATCGGAATGCAATATCCAGCCATTTCTCATTTACAGAAGAGTAGCACAACTGAAGTCTGTAGTACTGTGGTTCTTAAGAGAATACAACTTTTATTCTAGGATAAAAATTACTCTTTTTTCACTTTGAACAGCAAGCAGCTTTCTTCTATTTATTCAGCAAATTTCATGCTGAATTTCAGTTTGGAATATTGGGGTTTTGTATAGACACATATATTTATGCAAGCATTCTTGAACATATAATGTACTAATAGGAAAAAAAAAATCTTACTCAAAACCTTTTTTTGAGGACTTTTTGATGCTGTAAGGGAATCATCCAATTCTAATTACAAAATCATGTCACGGATATCTGTTAAATTTTGTCATTTCCTCTCTCCGTCAATGTCTCTGAGGTATTTTGTATCAGGGAACAATTCCATTAGCTTGATTAGCTTTCCATGCCCTGATTATCTTTATAGAGTAGGAGTTACAAAAACATTTTAAAAAATTCTTCATTGTACTTTCCATGCTGCTTCTAAAACAAAATAGTCTCTGTGAATTCTTTTTATTAAATGCTTTTGATAATTACAGTTTTTTATTTTATGTTTACTTATTTTCTGGTTTAATACTCTGTTACCTTCACCAGGATGCCTCCTAAGATAATTAGATATCTTTTTTCTTTTGTGGACACTCAGTAATCTGAAATTAATTACTTGAAAAATTCAGGCAACTAAGCCCCAGATTTCAAATCTTATATGTGATCAAAAACCAATTCTAATTTATGTCCTGACAGCACTGAGATTCACAGAGCCTGCTCAGAGCTTGCCTTGCACACAAATACACACTTATGGTCTTCACAAAACACATAGCAGCCAACAACAGTTCGTGTTCAAAACACACCTCTTCCCTTTGCCTTCCATCTGTGACTCAGTATCTTATATGCTTTGTTTGTTGTTTTTTTGCTCTTTAGTATTACTTGCTAATTAACCTACTTAACCAGGCTATTGGAAAAATAGTTTCAAAGTGCTTTTCTAGCCAAGGAGGTTCAGGTCTTCACCTACTCTTTCTAAGAAGGAGCCAGCTGTTTCAGAAAGGGACATTTCATCCCTTCTGTAAAAGCTGCCCAAATTGTGGAATGGCCATAGCATCAGTCAGGTTTGTGTAATTAGTGGCTGACTAGAGCACTGCTTTTTTATTTTTTCTTTCTTTCAGTATCAAGAAAGGTTTATGGACAGATCCCATAATACAGGTTCACTCCCTTCCCAGAGAAGTACGATCACTACTACACTGACAGTTCTACTTCGTATTTCAGGATGACTTCAACAGAAAACTGTTGCCTCAAAATACATCATATTTGTTCTTCTTGTCCCAGAGTACCTCATCTATCCCAGATTATTTATTAATTTTTAGTTTAGTCTGCTAAGTAGAAGCATATCACTGACTTAGCTCTCCATTACCAGTAAGATGTCCTCTGTCACCTTATCTGGGAATTGCAGCAGCTCTTAGCCAGGAGACTGGAATCATGATGAGAAACATGGATTCCCACACTTAACAGCACCTGGGACAATGGCAAAGTTTAATCACAGCCTTGATCCAGACTTTCACTTGAATGGATCAGTAGCTTCAAGGCACTCCTCTAGGAAACAAGTATTTTAATCTGGCCTCTAATCATTAAACTGGCATGAAGAACTAGTGACAGCATTACAAGCACCAGCTGTATTAGTATGACTCTAACGTAAGTGATTTTAGTAACCTGGGAGAGGAGCCCATGCACATGGCACAGTCCCCTATCAGACCTGCTTTGAAGATGTAGGCAGAGGATTTGCTAGTTCTTCTCATTCCAATCAGGCTTAAACAGGACATGGGCTGAGATAAGTCAGCTGGTGCAGCTGAAGCCATATGAAAAAGCAGAACTTTTCAGAATGAAAGAATAAAAGGTCCAGAGGATTTACACACCTAATGGGATTCTTCAGCAGCTAAGTAAGAAATTTCTGCATTGGATTTTGAACTTAGATCAAATACAGGCACCAGCTTCCCACTTGAGGCATTTTGGCCTTTAACACTCAATCCTCTCTGAGGACAACGTAAGAGACTGTCAGGCTGTGAGCATGGTGCTCCCACACAAAGAGCTTTGTGCATGCTCAGAGGACTCTGCTGTTACAAGCAAGCACCCTGCACACAGTGCAGTGTTGTTGTGCACACACTGGTGCAATGGGACAGCATGAGCAGCAGCCAGGCACAATTGGCATCATCTCTACTCCATATGCTGTCTGTAGGGCTTCCCTCATGCTGTCACCCCATCATAATTCTGCAACCAATAAAAAGATGAAAAAAAAAGCAACAGAAATGACCATACATAAGCATATGCCCCAGCTCCTGCCAAACGTGCAGGCCACTAGAGATGCCATTCTGGCCTCTTTGGTCATCCTCTGCATGGTAGATGGATACAAAGCACCAAATGCAGCAGTCTGGATTTCATTCAGGACATGTAACCAAGAGGTCTTGCAATATTGAGTGCTGGAACATTTCTTCCATTTTAATCTTTACAAGGAAAGAGGGAGGCCTTCTTTGAAGATCTAAGCAACTGGCAGTGGAACTCAGTGCTTGCGATCAGAATAGGAAAAGAGAAGAAATTTAACAGACCTATGATCTAAACATTATAGAATCATTTTAAGACGTCTGGTTTACTAATTTATTTTGCTTTAATGTTGGGTGTGTGAACTCTAAAGATAATTTGAAGATGTTTTCCCTGCTGTTTTTACTTATTGAATATTGTATAGCCTTTCTGTTCAAGCCAAGAGCAATACAAAACCTCAGGAATATGTCAGTGCTTACCAGGAGCTGATTCATATTTTGTTTCTGAAGGTAAGGGAACACCAACAGTAATTTAATATAATATTAGAGCTGACCAAATATACTTCATATTTCAACATCCTAGAAGCATTTATACAGACAATTACTACATCTTAACAAAGAAGCAGCAAATTCTTATAACATATTGATTTCATCATTCATGAACATCGGACAAGATCCATGGTCAGTTTTTGTCAGAGAAGTGAAAAAAAAAGTATTATGAAAGTCATAGCTGGCATCGATGCAGTATATCAGTAGGATACAGAATATGTTTACCACAGACCTGAATGATTCCTCCAAGAAATGAAACTGCCGCTGCAACTCCAATTCTCTGCATTTCAAACTCCGATAGACCCAAAACTCCTGAATTACTGTTTGTAGTGAAATTAGTGCTGACTGAAGGAACAAGACGCTCAACTGCATTGGCAGATATTAAGGATGTTAAAGCAAAAGTTCCTATAAAAAAACCCACACATTAGTTACCAATAAATCTACATCTCTCTTATACCCATGATTCATGGTGTCTTTTCAAAATTTGGCCATTACAAGTGAAAGTGCCATTTTCTGCATTTCTGTCATGCTAAGAACAGTATTTAAGGTAATATTTTAATGTAACACATTTTTCTTAATACAAATACAATTTCTGCATGTGAATTGAATGTCCTTTTTTTGGTGAGCCTATTCATTTAGACATGTTAACAAAGGAGGTTCAAATATAACAATTCACCATTATTATCAAGTTATCAGAAATGCTTTTAACTCACTCTGTGTGTGATGAAACACTTTTTTGTCTGAGGATCCCAAATGTTCACCATTCAAATTTCTAGGGCAATTAAGTCACGCTGTATACATAGTACCTAGCACATTATAGTTAGCAGATATGTGTGTTCAAAAACTCAACAACCTACACTCTAATAAATGAAAGCAGATTATAAGGGAAATATTTTTATTTGCTGAGAGAGGTAAAGCAAATTTAATGACACATAGATAAATAAAGTTGATAATTGAGCATTAAAAAGCACAAACTCATCATACAAAACTCTAAGACTCTAAGAAATGCCCTGCTATGTCAGACCAATGGTTCATCTTGCTCAGTACTCTGCCTGCAGCTGTGGCAATCAGAAGTGTTACCCAGGGAAAGCACACAAGCCTGGCCAATTTCTATAGGCCATTCCCCTCATAATCCTCCAGCATCCATAGCGGTTATATTAGGAGGTACATCCTTATCTGGCCCTTTAAGATTTTGTTTATGGACCAGCATTCATGAATTTGTCAAATCTCTGTTTGAATCTGCTTGTATTTTCTGCCTCCATATCCTCTGGGAGCAGGTTCAAGAAGTTCTTTGATTTATATCTTAAAAGTCTTTTAAATTGATCTCTCACCAAGTTTATTGAGCTCTCTTTATTTCTACTATTGCAGGACTCGGTGAATACAGTTCTACTTTCACCTTGGCCTTCATAGAGTAAACCTCCCAGCATGAATACCTTGGGAACCTACCATGGACCCCTCTACCCTGAAAAATGACCAGTAAGTCCTCTCTTTTGCGTCTTATCTGTTAACCCACTAATAATTAATAAGAGAACTTTTCTTCTATCACAAGGGCAACTTAATTTCTCTAGTAACCTTTGATGTAGAACTTTATCGGTTGCTGTTTGACCATTCTGATATGTTATATTCAAAGTACTTACTTTTTCCATGTGCTTACTAACACTCATACAATACTCTAGGAGGTTAGTGAGATAAGATTTTCCATTATAGGATGCATACTAAATCCTTTCCAACAGAATCTGATTATACATATCTTTTAGTGATCTTATTTTTTGTTATAGTCTTTAATAGCAGGGGTGCAAGACAGGTCTGCAGTTCCCAGGATTCCCTCCAGAGCCCTTCTGACAGATGAAATTACACTGATAACTTGACAGTCCCATGGCCTTGTCACAGAATGTCCCTGTTACACCTTTGTCAAAAAGGTGTCTCACCAGTTCCTTTCCTGGCTTCCTGATTTTGATGTATTTAAAAGCTTTAATTATCAGATTGATTATCCTCTCCATGGGACTTGTCATTTTTTAGACTTCTAAACTTCCTCCATATGTTTGACTTACCACATTTCATGGCTTTCCTACTTACCTAATTTGGTCAAGCTTTCCATTTTTCAAGTGCCAAACTCTTTCCTATGATTAATTTCCCTTAATTTTCCTGCTGAGTTTTCTTGGATAACATTTTCTTTTTTGAATCATGAAACACACTTTACTTTGGCCTATAATGCATTTTTTTGCAAGCAACATTCAGGATAGTTGCAGGTATTTTACTTCTCAGGTTGCTCTTTTTTGTTTTAACTCTGTTCTCTCACTTTTATTTCTTTTTTAAAAAAGCAGTTTACATAAAATTGGATTTTAAAATACTTTACATAAAATTCTATCTGAAATCAAAGATCTGTTTGTTATAGTATGACAGCTGAAGTTGTCTCAGAGGGTGCTCCAAGATCAATTATACCAAAAATAATCAAGAAAAAGGTGCAGAGGTTAGTTGCCTAGGTGAATAATCTTTTAAAGTAGATCAGTTGTGTCACAGAAGAGACATTTCAAGCAAGTAAAAGTTGACAGAACTGGGCCAGTGATGAATTTACCATTTCATATTCATGTAACTGACTTCACTAACAAAGGGCACTCTTATAGCCTGTATACATATAGAAAGCCCTGCAGATCTTACAGAAAATGCATTTGGAGATCTGAGTCAGGTATTATAGCTCCAGTTCAGCCCGCACAGCCTAACACCTTAACTGAGGCTGGTGGGATGAATGCATGAGACACTTCTACTGAAAGGATCAACAGCATATGCCATGCACATTTATTTAAAAAAAAAAAGCACAACTGCAAGAGAATTGTTTTGTTTCCTTCTTTTCTTAAGATTAAATTTTGGAATAGACACCTGTGAAAGGAACAGCTCTCCACACCACGGACTGTGCAGGAATCCACAGCCATGGAGTTGTGGGACTCAGCAAATCATTCTCTGAACAGTATTCACTCCCAAGGACAAAACATCAGAATTTACAGCTTGTATTTACCTACTTTATCATTTGTTTTCATTACTAGAATTTATGTCAGACAGGCACTTACTTATCTACTTTCTTACATATGGTCATATGTTGGATTCTTGTCTTCCTAATAATCTTACACCAACAAACTGTTGACAATACACTAAATTATTCACACTAAATTATTCACTTTTGAAACAGTTTTTTTAATATAGGTTCATGTTTTCATAAGTACACTTCTCCACTAATCTATCTCTACTCAAGAGTCAAAATTATTTTCCAAATAATAATTTTTCACCTTTTTTTGAATATTTCTCTTTTTTGCATGAACCGAGTACATTCTATCTCTCATTATAGCTTCAGGTCACTAACAGCATCCACAGATCTTTCTTGGACATCAAAAGACTCAAGTACTTTCTGTGCTTCTAGGGAAAACAAACTTTCAGCTTTTCTTTTGCTGTGAGACAGTTATAGTTGTTCAGAAATTTTTAATAACTTAATGGAATATTTACAGACAAAAAAGGTGCTCAAAATATGTAGCTAACTTCTTACAAAAAAGTTTGTTGGTACATACACTCAAGCAATCAGATTTTGCAGGGTTCATTTTATGTGTGGTTACTCAGAAGCACCTTTCCTCCTTTCGGGAGTTTTTCTCCCCCACAGGGAACACATACCTCCTCCCTGCATAAACCTTTCAATGACCACAGAGGCTGCTTCCCTTTACCCACTCCTACTCTTCTTTACTATTGGGCCTTTCTTATCCTGCCTGCAAACTTCAGAGGTCACCGAGTGCCCACTTCTGGACATCAAAGAACTTGTAGTTCAATCTCACAAGTATTATTTCCAACTTCCATCTATAACTTGTGTTCTTTAGAGTCAGAAACAGCACTCACCAACCTATCAGGAGATCAAAGTCATTCAACTCTAGCAACTGCTGTTGGCTCTACTGAGAGTAAACAAGTAACTCATAACAACTAACATAGCAGCCAAGGAGCACCTTTTGCTGCCTCCCTAATTACTCTGCAAGTGGACAGGAGTTGTACTGAGCTCATTAGGAGGATCTCTACCTTTAATACAACAGCAGGTAACAGGCACAGAAAGCTGTTTTTTTCTGAGAAATTCAGTTTGTGTTTTAGACAGGTGAGAAGTAATGTGTGTTTTCTATGGTTTAAGAAGCAGTCAAGCCTTTTTCATTCCTGTCTGCATTTATTTCATTGGGGCAAGCCCTTTATTAAAATCTTAGCTTGAAGAAGATTTGTAAAGTACAGTTAAAATACAAAAGCCTGTTTAGTCATAGATAATTTTCTTTTCATTGATCTTATAACAACAACAAAAAATGTTTTGTTTCCAACTCCTTTTTTTCTGAAAATGTTTTTATCAAATAGACACTTACCTGTTGCAACATGATGTCCCATTCCAAATATGGCATATATAATGACAGGGAAGAAAGAGCCATATAAACCAAAAACTGGATGGACTGAAGACAGAACCGCAAAAGCCAGCCCTATAAAAGGTTAAATGGAATTGCTTCACTATATGAAGATAAAATTGTTCTGAATTCAAGTTTTTTAATGAGAAATCATTTACAATTTTATTAAGAGAAAGAAAAAAACCACCTTCATTTATAGAAACCCAGAGCATAAGCCAATTACTGTGCAGTGAGGATCAGGAGGAACTGTGGAAGGTTTTTCATCTATTGTCTGCCACCAAAGTCCTCATACTTTCTTCTGAGTCTTGGTCACCAGCAGAAACAAATGGGTCACAGATACAATCTGTGGCACCAACTGCCATGGTTCCAGGTCATCTCCCTTAGCGGTTCCAAACTTTTCTTAGTAGAACATCCTCACAGGAGGAGACAGCACCATTTCACCCTCACCCTCACAAGCATGGTCTTGAGACTGTCAGGGCTCCAGATGGTCAGATGGTTATTTCTTAGAAACAGTTCAAAACCTGTCATTTTGGTTTGGATAGAGCCCCTTCAGTTTGCTTTCTTCTAATTTCTTAAACCAAAAAAGAGTTCATTGTCTTAGGTGCCTGGGTCTTTTTAATCCTTTAGATATTAATAATTTATTAATTACATAAAGCTGTTGGTACAGAAACAGAAAGTATTAGGTTTTCATGTTGAGATGGAGAACTGTCCTGGTTTGAGCTGGAACAGAACTAATTCTGTTCAGTGATTTTANCCAAATTGACTAACATTTAACCTTATAGATGTAGTAGTTACCCTCATTGTTTAGCTATAGAGGACAGCATCCCTCTTTTTCTTAGAAAGTCTCTGAATATGCCAAGAAATCATATTTTAACAGGGACATTCTGCAAAGCAACAGCTTTGATTGCTGTTCAACTTTAGATACCTAAGACAGCATTGATTTCTTGCATGTCAGCTGAGAGACTCCCCAGACTATGCTTCACACCAGCAGCCTCTACTGTCATTTCATGCGTTTTACTCCCAGAAACTAAGAGTAGGAGAAACAGAGTTGCTCCATAAATCTTGGTGAATACCATGTTGTGCACTAGGGAAGGCAGGTTTGTCTCCTGTAATGAACAAAGTGCCTTTCTAAAGTCCACCTTCAACCTGAGTGGCCAATCTAAGCTAATGTATATGTGTGTATATTGGAATAATGGCCATACATGGTCTTTGACAGAGGCGATTCAGATCTATGACGTGGAGTTGCCTTCTGTGTACATTTGAAATTATCAAAGAAAATTAAATGCATAGGACTAATTGTTGTCACCAAACTTTCCTAGCTGCTCCAGAAAGCATTTTTTTACCTGCAATGTTGGTGTATGGGGTTTTAATACTGTGGAGAGTATTGTAATAGAGAGAGTAAATATCATATGGAGAGTAAATATATTAATATAACTATCTTTGCTTATAGGCTTTCAGTGGTAATTCTGAACATTTTGATTCGAGACCTCTCTTCTTGAATTTGCATTTGAGTCTGTAAAAAAGAGCACATGGTATGGAGAGGCAATAAAATGCCAAAAGGCCAGAAGAGTCAAGTTCCCTGTGAAGCAGTCAAGGCCAAGCAGTTCACTTTTTCTTTGAAAAACATCATGGTGAAGGTTTTGCTGAGATAGATCTTATATGGATCATACTAATCCACCCAGCAAAGCAGCACTATCAGTTATGACTTGGAGAGAAGATACTTTGAAAAAGGTCTGTTTTAAAACTTCTAGTGCCTTCTTTTGCCTTTTAATTAGCTCCTCTACTGATCATTGCTTCTGTTTTTTTCTCTTAGCACACTATTATCATGAACCAGAAAGATCTTTGAAATTATAGTCCTATGTCCATGTTCACATCATCAACAGACGTAAAAGAAGATTGTGACCAAGAGCAACACAGAAGGGTGTGCCTGAGGAGAATAAAAACAGCACAGGAGAGAACTGCATGACCCTATCCAGACAAAAGTGAGCATGGGAAAAAAAATAATAGAGACGAAGAGGAATATCTTTTTAAGTCTTGTTCAACACTGAAAAGCTCTTTCATTATAACCATTTTATGAAGAAAACCAAAAGCAAACAAAAACTTTGTAATTAATTTGCCAGTAGAATACCTCTCACATAGGTATTCCATTCTTGCAAAAAAACCACATTATGCAAGGCTAATTTATTTTACTCTCCAAAAAGTAAAGGCACCAGTAAAATCAGTATAACTTCAGCCACAAGATATATAACAAGATAGCTGAAATTAAGTTGCCTCTCTGTGTGCATAAGGAAAGTACACAAAATTCAGTACTGTATGCTGAGCCAGGTGTGTACTTTACAAGCACTATTGGGAAGAAGTCTACAAATCCTGGTTGAGATAATCTGCAAAATTCTATATGTTTAAGATAGTTATTAAATGAAAAGAATTCCCTAACACTGAATCAGAGAAGTATGAAGTATTCAGTATCACTGAATCATAAAAGTATGGAACATTTTCATCTGAAAACATTCCAATTTTCAAAAATTCCTATTCATACACTGCAAAACAGCTACACAATGCATAGAGGACTCAACTTGGTGAGCTCCTTTACATGTTCTCCTCTCTGCTTATTTTTTCAAGTGTTTAGACTCCGTCAGTTATTAAAAGAAAACATAAAACCTCCTTCTTCACTGGGAAAGGTTAATTATTTTGATATATATATTTTGAAATATCAAGTTCATTTAGAGAAAATACATTATGTTCATATCATTTTTTAAGATTGTGTTAATTTTGGGCCTTGAAGTTTTCCTTATAAAATCTATATGATTTACTACTAATAGGTTTTCACCCTAAGTAACTTTATCAGGTTAGCTTCAAAGTTGTACAAAACAAAACTGAAGGGTACAGTAAACAGATGACAGGCTAAGCTAAAATATTTCCAGAAGAGGGACTACTAGCTCTTCCACTATTCAATATTTCCAATTAGTCCAGGATTAAGAACAGTATACATTGTTCTTTCCTCTCAATATTTACAAGGAAAACAAGGATTCAGCTATCACAAAATATTCTATCACTATCTGGCTGTAAAAGCCAATTCTTGCTTCTCTACATGTGTTTCCTTTGGGTTTATGTTCCTAAAATCTTTTGTATCTGAAATATTTGACAGTTATGGACAGATTGTGTTCGATCCAGCATAAACTGCATATGTTGTGGGTAGAGCACAAGAAGCTCAACCCAGCCCTAGATCAAACACATAGAAACTGTGTCAACAGCTCAGCTCCCTGAAGAGGGCTGAGGGGAATGGAGAGGAATAACCTGAATGAACCCGTACGGTCAGAAGAATTAGCAAACTGAAATCTAATCTGAGTCTTGTCAAACTGTGGAAAAGGGGTTATCCTGCCTCAGCATCCAACAATTTTGCTTTACTCACAGACTTACTGATGAGAAGTATCTCTTGCTTGCAGGCAGATAATCTAAACATTAATCCAACCCTTGTTTTTTCTCTTTCACATGTAGACCTTTAACAGTATTTTTGTGCTAAGTTTAGAGAAGTGGTGTCTCCTCTTTTTCATGGTGAGGTCACAACAGTCAGAATAGAGCTAAAATTACCAGCCTTTGACTCTAGTCTGGCTCTGTTTGTTAGCTTTTTGCTCCCATTACTGAAGCGTGTTAATCGTGTGCAGAAGCACAGAGGCATTATAAAACAGAATTAGTAAAGACTTCAGGCTTTACGATTAGACATATAATGTTCTAAAGGTTCAAATATTTTTAAAGATATAATCAGTAGTATATTTCAGCTCATTTAATTAATTTTCATATTAAACTTTGCTATGATGCATTCCATATGCTCAAGAACTGGTCAAAAGACAGGAAACGTTAATTTTTTTCATTCCAAACAGTAATAATACACAAAAGAAATAGGTCATAAAATAAGGATCCCACATAATCTTCACTGGTAATACAGAGAAACCTCCATTGCAGTGACATTAAGGTTTTCAATTAAGAATATAAATTCCATGGAAAGAAATGCAAACAAAGAATGAACAGTGAGTTCAGATACAGTACGTTAGTATTTGGGTTCTTTGTTTTAACTACCTCTTTATCCTAAGATAACATTGTGCCACACAGTTTCACTGAAAACCGTGTTTTCTGAGTAGCACCAGATGCATAGCAATCCTCTGACATGCCACACTGAAAAGCAAGAGATGTTGCACCACTGTTGATAAATGTCAAATGCTGATAGCTACAAAATAACAGGTTTGATGCAAATAGAAACAAAGTCATGGTCTAACACAGGAGAAAGGTTTCGGTTTAAATTGATAGTTTCTGCTAATTAGGCTAGTGTCAAAACTACAGCAATAAAAAAATACTTTCCACAGAAAGAGTTATGAATCACCAGAGTATGGTCAGCTAGTTAACAATTTTCTGTATCTGGAAATGTGCTTATGATACATACACATGTTCTGAGGGAACCTATACCATGTCTTGTGGAAATATGATATGCAAACCAGAAATTTAGATGAAGAAGCAGGAAAAGTAGTAAGTCTATAATTAATTTGAGGAGTTTCAAAATTTGTATCCTTTACTACTTATTGTGAAAAGCTATAAATATAAAAGTTATTCTGGTAGTGTATATATTCAAATAACTTTTTGTTACCATAACCTTTTATTCTTAAATGTGACTATACTAAGATGGTCAGACCTCAAGTTTAGGGAATCAAAGATGACACTAATGCATCTTATTCCACTCAAAATGCTATCTGCAGTTGTGGTCACTCTCTGATGTTTCAGATAAAAGACAATTTCTCATTTTGTTCATGAAGTTGAGTCATGTAGCAAGAAAGGTGTTTCCTGTAGATGCCCTAAATTGTAGAATTAACACATATTTAATGAGTCTGCTATCAATCCTTCTTGGAGAACTAGCAAATCAGACAACTGAAAAGTCATACCATAGGGTTTAATTTCTAACACTAGGATAGCTAGCTTTTACTGAAGAAAAAATAAACAAACCCCACCACCATAGAAAGTTTTTTTAAATATTATATTTCATAGCAATTTTCCTATAGAAACCTACAGTTCTGGAAGATTCTTTGACATTGTGTTAAAAGTTATTAACATTAAATGATCCTTTGGAAATAACGTAATTTACCTCCAAAAACTGGAAAGCTCAGTATCAGTTCTCACAATGGTTCACACATACACCCCATGCTTGCAAGATCTCTGTTTTCTAATGGCACCATTTGCTGGGCCTACATGTGTATTGTACCTTCTGTATGACTTATCAAAAGACAAAGTACCAAGAGCTTAAAATCATTCCTTACTTCATCATTTGAGGCCTGAGGTAAATTAAGAATTGTAGAAGAAAGAAGTGAAGACAGATTCTGTAAAAAAGTACCATAAATCTTTCACAATATTGAGTTAGCAACCATTCTCTCTTTTTTGAAGGATGCTTCAGTGTAGCTCCTTGCCATGCAACTGTCTCCTTCAGTCTGGTGAGGATTAGCATCTCAGCTGTAGAAGTCATAATACCTGAATTCATAATATCTCACAGTGCCTGAAATGCAGCTCTCCCAGTGTACTGTCTGGCAACTACATTGAAGGTATATTTGAGAAAGTACTACTCTATTATGCCACTTTCTGGATCTCCAGATACTGGCAGTTGTATACCGATGTTCAAAAGAAAGGTTACGTAAGTATTATGATAGAGGAAACAAGTGGACTGTGTGACACATTTATGAATTCTCTATTCAAGNAAACAACAACAACAACAAACCCCAGCAAACTAACAAACAAAACAGACAGAAAAAAAACCCCTAGTATTTTATTTCATTTTAATGGAGCTCCTGGAGAAAAGCTATGACTCTTGAAAGACAATCAGAGATCAAACGTTTAGATCTCTTTAGGATGAATTTGACACAATATCTGAACACTACAAAGAATTCATGAACTATTATGCAGAGAATTCTATGAAGTATTACATGTTGGTCAGTCATAATACCTAAAGAATCTGGCCATCTCCAAAATTAAGTTGAAGAGACATTTTGAAAGTGGATTATAGGGAAACTCCCCTGCGTCTCTGTAAGAATAAACAGAGAATGAAATTGATAAGAAGTTTCTAGCAAGCGGGTAAATATGAGGTAGTCTTTTAAGAAACATCAACATTGCGGAGAAACAAAGATCAACCATTACTGATGACAGGCCTTAATCAAGATGAGGTGGAGTTTTTGAAATCCATAAAAAGGGCATCCATTTTGACAAATTGGTGGCCAAGGATCTCAGCACTAAGAGTTTTCTTGATCTCTCTGACCTGAAAGTTTATAGGTGAAGTCATTTCTTCTTCCTTCAGGGAATGAGCATTTCCTGGGCTTGTCAGTCCCTGTCCATGGTGCTCAGGCACCCACTGGGGTGCAGTGACAGGACATCCGCTCAGCTTATCTGCTCATACTAAGACAAGTGTACCTGGACATTAGGCTCCACAGAATTCAGAGGTCGTTCAGAAGCTGAATTCACATTTCTAGTAGTCTGTCAGACAGGTCTGTATTAGCACATGTGTAACTTGGAAGAATTTTAATAGACAATAGAAATGAATTACTGCATGCAGAGCGACATCAGTGCCTTTCTCCTCTGCTGGAAAGTTGTATAAATATGAAACATTGCCCTACATCTACTTACTAACATGTTACATTTCATGGTCAGCTTACATCATTATTCTTTGTATGGGAGAATTATAACAAAGTTCAGCTGGACGTTCTCTTCTACAAATCATTTATGAACTACATGGATTGTCCAATGCATTCACTCAGAGATTTCTCTGGCTCTGTTTCCAAATGTGCTTATTCAATTTTATCTACACATGCTATTTGTATGCCAGATGTATATTTACAAGGCAGCTCTACTCCTTAATAAAATTATTAGCTCCAGTTAGTCTGCTCAATATATTTATGTTTAAATTTATGGTCAGCCTGAAAAAAGAACCAGCAACCATCACCCTCGAGAAGACACAGCTAGGGTTCCTCCATGAAAAGCTAAAAAAAAATTATATATATATAAGTTTTTGGCGTCATGCCTTCCAAAATACTAGGTACCAGTTCTGGAATGCATGAAGGCAGCATAGTTCATTTTTTTAATGGCAAGTTCTCCAGCTGGTGTTAAAGAATTAATTGTTCTGTAATAAATCCAGCTCAGGATTAAATTAACTTTAATTAAAATATAGAAAACACACCAATCCTCGGTGAGTTTTTAGGCTTGTAGGATGAAGAAAGAAGTTGGCAGGAATAACAATACTGATTCCATCAGATGCCCTCTACATATTTCACTTTTAGAATAAATATGTCTCAAGGGCCCTCCACCCCTTTCTCAAAAAAAGCCCACTAAAACCCACTTTAGCCAAAGCATTTCTTATTCGTGACAGGTCATAAGAAAGGCAGCAAATGTATAACTCTACTTAAAAATTCTATATGAAGTATAACCATGTGTTAGCTGACTACAAAAAATATATTATTAAAAAATTACAGAGAGTCCCAAATCTGATAAATTTGAAAGTCCAAATCTTATACTCTTGCTTCCACATGGGCAACTTTCGAGTATATGCAGCATAGCACATGAACAGATGTTTATTTCAAAACAAACAGCATAACATTTATGAATGCAGCCAAATAACAGGAACTTAGCAAGATGAAGACTGAATCCAGAGCTATAGTGACAGTATTTTAGTTCAAAAAAAATCACATATTTGTTGTAACTTATTAATAGATACAACTCAGCTCAAAACTTCCCAGTTTTTCTGAACAGCAGCAGATACTGAAAGGAATCTGAAACTTGTGAAATAACCCCCTTGTGCCCTGTGTTCTGTTCCCTCTCATGGCAGGCAAACACATAATTTAGTGCATCTAGGGGTAGAATTATGTGATTAGCAGATGCATCTTCTTATCCCAATATTTTAATGGAATATTTTTAGAACTACTTCCAATTTTAAACCTAAACATATTCATGCTACTTTATACTCCTTTGTTCATCTGCTGCAACTGTCTTTTACTTTAAGTGCCTGTCCTGATAAGGAAAACCCTTCTCATGTTTTAATTAACCTGTCCAAACCATTTAAGTCTTCTCCCAAATATAATTCTCGTTCTTCTGATGCTTCTCCTAGCAGAGGCAACCAAAATTACACTCTATATTTCACACAGTGAACCAAGAGTTAGCATTATTTGTGGTAATCAGCTTATCTGCAGCTCCTAACCCACCGAACAACCCTTTGGTTTTTTTTTTCAAATACACTAATTGTTTTCCAGCAGGTAGCTAAAACTGCCCTAAAGGAGAGCATCAGTAGAGTTGTCTTTAGAATGCATATGTAAATCTGAAGCAAAACCTGCTAGCTGTCCTAGAGCCTTGCTTCAGAATTGGGTAGCAGAATCATCACTCTGGTATCCTTTATTGCTACACATGCAAATAGTATTTTATTACTGTTAAAGGGAAATACACTTCTACTGCTTGAATCTGGTCGAGTTCCTTATCTGCAATGCAGACTTTTAACTTGGATGCAACACTATACTCATTATGATCCAATAACAGAATATCATTCCAAATTTGATAGAATCATCAAAAGGACTTGTTACTGGATCTCCAATGTCATCTCACTTATTCTTTCAGAATTCTGAGACAGCAATTACCCATCGCAGCCCTTGATCTGTGGGTCTTTCATTTTCTGAGTTTAATCTTAGTTATATATTCATGCACTTGACTGTTTTGCACATGAGCAAAGTAATCAACTGTTGTGGTTTAAGGTTT
>VYZX01033408.1:71602-87793 GCA_013401335.1 Brachypteracias leptosomus | reverse complement strand
TGAGCCCTAAATGGAGACAATGTCCTTTAAAGGTCCTTTCGAACCCCAAACAGCCTATGATTCTATAAGGAGAGATGCTGCCCTTGTTCAGGAAGGGCTGAAGTGTATCCTCCCTCCCTTCCTGGCAGTTGTGCTGTGTTGAATTCGTATTTCTGCCCGTCCTGTCCGGTAAGGAGTCTTTTAGCACTCTTCCAGAGAGTTGTGTTGGATATTGCTTTGGGCTGTAGCCAAGAAACGGGAGACCACTGGAAATGAGGTTGGTGCTGCCCAATGTTTCTCTGAACAGTGTGGCAGGTTACCAAGTACATGTAGTACAGCTGCCAGGTATGTCTTAGTTGCACAGAGAAATGCACCTCTTGTAATATTCAAACACAGTTAACTCGTTACCACCACCATAGTCTTCTGCTGAAAGCACAGAGTAAGGCATACACATGATTTACAAAAATAAGGAGAGTATGAAAACTGTTCCTTTTTCTTGAAAAGTTCTCAGTATTACACCCCTCCCCCTCCATCCCATGTGCTTAAGTTATCTTGCATGGGATTTAAGTTCTCCAGTTTTGTGTTCACTAAGTTCCCATAAACGCTTCATATTTTTGGAGCACAAATGCTCCCCTGAGCCACCCAGCTCTATCTACTCCCTGCAAATGTGGCTTCTCTAAAACTCTCCAGTTAGTGGTCAATGTCTTTTGACCTTTGAAAATTTTGGCTTGGGAGGGAAAATCTTCCACCCCAGGATGGTTGGTGCTCCCTGCACAGGGATGCTGCAAAGTAAATTTGACCGTGAGGAACGGAGGACCACACAATCTTCCTGCTCCCTAGATTTAGCTGTACCATTAGCTGGACCCTGCACATAAAACTAATTTTATAATTTATTAACGTAGCCGAGTGGGTTTTATAGAGGAATGTCGGGAAGTGATGAAATACCTTCAATAGATTTATAAAGAAATTTAATGCATAAAGCTCTCTGCCCCCCACTTCCACCCCCCTCCCTCTGTCTTGGAGTTGCATACAGCAGAAAACATGTCCACGGTAAGGGCCAGCACTCAAGCCTTTAATTTTGCTTTTACAAGACAGTTTTATAACGTCGAGAAGAATGGAAAAGCTGCAAGGCATGCACGCTCGAGACACTGTGCTCCTGGAAAGCTTTGGATGGGCTCCAGGCAATGTTTGGTGGTGAAGAAAGATGAAGGTCTTTGAAAGAAAAAAAGAATAATCTGCCAAACCTTCATCATGCATTATTCCTGTTCCTTTGAGATAAGAATGCTTTTGGAGCATGGGAAGGACAGAAACAATGTGTCCCTGCAACACTGCATGTGTGAGGGTGAGTTTTGATTGCATCAGTAACAGCTGTTCCACCCTATTGAATTTTCCTTACATAATGGGGATAAGCCATCCCATCATCTGCAAGACTAAAAACCTTGCTTTTTGCTCTTGGTTGGGCTCTTTGTGGAGTTCCTGAGTTTAACAAGGGAGAAATTTCCCCTTACTGGCTATTTCTCTGAATCAGAAAAATGTCTCCTTTGTCTGCTTTCACCAGGAAGGGCGACGTTTGTGGTACAAAGTGATATTTTTTTTGGAGGGGATCTCTTCTGTTCTTCTTGGATGTAGTTAAAATGGATTGACAGGTTCAGAAATTATTAGTGAAGGGATGGACAAACAGATGTCATGGCCATTGTACCCTGTTTCCTTAGGAAACTGGGCTAAGGAGTGTGCCCAGATGCATCACAAAACACCCCTAACATGAGAGCCTGCCTCAAACAGCTCTCAAAGATGCCATACGAGGGCTTTGCGGGGTCAGGCAAAGGGTTATGGATTTACGGATCTGGATTAGCAAGCCAGGGACAGGTTGATAATCAGCATCCATAGAGCAGCCTTATCATAACTGGCAGCAGCCCTCTGCTCCACCCTCTTCATCACCCAAGAGCTGAGCAAATGCACTGGCCAACTTTCCTCCTTTGCTCTCTACCGGGGATTGTCGGAAGATCTTGCCTGACGTGGAGAAGGCTCCTTCCAGGCCAGCTTGCCCATCTCTGCTTCGGCAGCTTGCAGATTAATCTCTGTGTTAAGACCTGACATATCTGAACAGTGTCGGAAGGTGGCTCAGAGCTGGAAGGATTGCCTGAGTGTATTTTTCCACTCTGTCTCTCTGTTTTTTATATTCTTTCTTGGTTGTGTTTTGTTGTAATGTTCCCATCTTGGACTCTTCCCTGATTTATTTTTTTTTTTTTTTACTGTCTTTCTATTGAACACTGATGGAAAAAGAGAGTGCTTTCCTGCTTTCCTCCTGCCCACATAAATCTTTGGCTGACTCACATGGAAAAACAGTCACACTTACTGCAGCTCCCAAAGCCTTCAAATCATCAGGGGAGAGGGGAGAAGGGAGCTGCAGAGGGGAGGAAATCATTTGTACAGGCATAGAGTGAAGAATCGCCTTCCTTTAAACTCGTGATCTGTCTGTGCTCGTACAGAGTGCTGTCTCTGATCTGTTTGGGTTTTTTTCTCTGCCCAGTATCTCTTTTCTATTATCTTCCCCCTGCCTGTGCTATCGGATCTGTGGCATGTCCCTTTTGCCTGGGACATCTCACTCCTGTGTGGGTTTGAATATGGGCACTGGGACTTGAAGATCCAGATTATTGACAAGAAATCATTACTAAAACCTTTTAATGCATCTTCTGTAATTGATACAGCAATGGGAGGAGGGCAGCTTTTCCTCTAGATGCAGTTGGGTTTTCTTCCCCTCCTAATGTCTCTAAAAGCACTGAGTGTGGTGTCCTCCAGCCATTGACTGATGGGTTAAAACCTACTGGTGCCAGATGCTTTGAGGTCTGTAAATATTGCCCTTTTTGCTACTCAAAGATGAATACACTTGCAGAGAAGCAGATCGAGTCCAAAACACCCAGCAGCAAAAGACCCAGGGGGGCAGAGAGCTCAATTCCAGCTAAGCACCATTCTAAGCGTAATATTGGGCCCCACCTTTTAGCTACCAAGCTGCTTGGTTGCCCGTGCACAGCTACAGCCCAAATTGTGGCCCTATTGCCCTGAGTTAAGCTGGGTGGATCCTGTACCTTCCTCAAAAGGGTTGTCAAGGCCTGTCCCAGGCTGCCCAGGGCAGTGGTGGAGTCCTGACCCCTGGAGGGGGTTTCAAAGCCATGTAGATGTGATGCTGAAGGACATGGTTTAGTGGTGGCCCAGCAGTGCTGGGTTAATGGTTGAACTTGATGATCTTAAAATGTGTCTTCCAACCAAAATGATTCTATGATTCTGCAGGGGAGAGCAGAGAGGTGCTCTGAGCAGGGCTGAAAAGACCTGAACCTCTTACTTGGGCTGTTGGGGGCAAATAGTAGCCTGGTTGGGGTGAGGGCACTGGTATTCATGTCTGCAAGTAGCCCAGGGGAGAAGGGATAGATGTCCACTGGGGTGAGACTTGGCAAAGCCCCTGTTTCCTCAGTCAGGATTATCTTCTGACCATCTCCCTTGGCTTTTTGCTGGCATCTGTTGCTAGGAGATAGAAAGCACAGTTCCTTTTGAAGCACCTCCAGCTGTCCTGTACCTTCCTGGAGAGCTTCAGCTTTGCACAGTTTCCCTGCTCCTTCCCTTCCACTCACACTCATCCCTTTCATCTTTCTCCCTTTGCCTCTGCAGACTGGTCAGGAAGGACTCATCGTGTCCTCCTACTGCGAGGTGGAGCTATGCTTGCTCCAAACAGTGCTGCGAGCCTGCTTCCCAAACCCACTTATTTTAATTCGCTGAGGATTCAGCAGCAGACACCTGCCTATGAACTTAACTCCTCTGCCAGATGCTCATGTTCCTAACGAAGGATGGAGCAGCCAGGGCTAAGAAAAAACGGCCCCTTTGGCATGTGTGCAGCTCCTTCTGCATACAGATATGGGCTACACAGGGGACCCCCACCACCTCCTTGGCCAGGACTTTGCCTTCAGCATGTGCAACAGCTTCTCAGCCATCTGCAGGCTTGATGCCTCTGCTTGGTGGACTTTGAGCATCAGCTCCGCTTCAAATAATAGCTTTATGGTGCTGCTGTTAGGGAGCCAGGAAGCAGACAGGGTTTCCCCTATAGGGTTAAAAAAAAAAGCACTGGTCAGAGCGCATGTTGAACCCTGGGTTCAGTTTTGGGTCCCTCATTCCAAGAAGGACATTGAGGGGCTGGAGCGTGTCCAGAGAAGAGCAACAAAGGTGGTGAAGGGTCTAGAGCATAGGTCTTGTGAGGAGCAGCTGAGGGACCTGGGGTTGTTGAGCCTGAAGAAAAGGAGTCTCAGGGGAGACCTCACTCTCAACAACTCCCCGAAAGGAGGTTGGAGCCAGGTAGGGATTGGTCTCTTCTCCCAAGGAACAAGCAATAGGGAATGGCCTCAAGTTGTACCAGGGGAGGTTTAGGTTGGACATGAGGAAAAATGTCTTCCTGGAAAGGGTTGTGAGGCCCTGGCCCAGGCTGCCCAGGGCAGTGGTGGAGTCCCCATCCTTGGAGGGGTTTCAAAGCTGTGTAGATGTGGTGCTGAGGGTCATGGTTTAGTGGAAGGTTTAACCTGGAAGCGCTGGGTTAATGGCTGGACTTGATGATCTTAAAGGTCTCTTCCAACCGATACAATTCTACAATTCTAAAATAAAAAGGGAGGTGAAGTATACTGCAGAGACACAGTTGAGACTAGGAATGAGTATGCAAGTGGGGACATTTGCCCCAGTTCTGGGCTCTAAATCATTCTCTGTGCCCTTAAAAAAACCCCGTAAATCAGGAAAAATGTATAAAAAAGGAGAAACCTGTTCTCAGCTTTGGGGCCACATGCCTGCAGCCCACTACCACAGCTGCAGAGCTGTACACGCAGAGCAGGTGGTCACTTAGGGCAGCAAAATGTTTTGTGATTGCCTAGTGAGGATGTGACATTTTCCAGCTTGCCTGAGGATGCGAGAAAAATGCATACATGTCTCTGCCGGCCCCATGAGTCGGTGCTGACCTATATACATGCACAGGCAGATGCCCACTTCCCCATCTCGGAGCAAGGACTGAGCCTGGTGCAGCTGTATGCCAGGATGAAAAACAGCCAGTAAGGAGTTTTTCCTGAGAAAAACCCTGGATCCTGGGATGTCAGCGGAGGGCAAGGACTTGGCAGGAGCTTAGCGGGGTTGGAGTGATGTGTTTAGCCAAGCTTCTGTTTATTTGCCTTTGGAGTGAGGGATGCAGCCGGTTTGGAGGGAGGAATGAAAAATCAAGCCAGTCTCCCCTCCCCGCATCCATTAATGCCCACTGAGTGAGGAGCTCCCCACTATGGCCGGCAACCTGCCTTGAAGGCAACAGGGCTGGTATCCTTCCAGAGCTCTCTCCTCCTCCTGTCCATGCTGATTTACCAGTTCCCATATTTCATTTCTGTCGTGGCCCGTGGCAGCCACAGTTAGTGATTGCTTCACACATTCATCATGCTGCGGGTGTCACAGCATGATGGCTGGTGCCTTTCTTTGATTTCCAGAAAATCCTTCCCCTAAACCACCAAACCCCAAGCCAAACCAGTTTTAACCTACCTTTAAAGCTGAGATTGCAGCAGAATTTTCCATGGGAAGTGGAAAAGTTTTTAGCAATTTTGTACGCTTCCCCTTTGCAGCCTCACCCTAAGATTTGGTTTCAAAGTTATAGGCATTGAGTTCTTGGGGAATGCTTTGTTTTGGAGTGATAGCAGCATGGAGATGAAAAATAAGTATCATTCTCAAGAGCGACACAGAGCTGTGTAAGAAGCTTTCCGGGAATTATTCCCTTTGGGCCAGGATGTGTAAGTGTTAAACTCAGGACAGCTGGGGTCAACTAGGGGTCATGTCTTTCCTTCATCACCAAGAGGTCATAGAACCAGGGACCTTTAAAAAAAATCTAATCCAACCCCTCTTCAGTGACAGGGACAGCTTCAACTAGATCAGGTTGCTCAGAGCCCCATCCAATCTCACCTGGAATGTTTCCAGGGATGGGGCTTCTGACATCTCTCTGGGCAGCCTGGGCAAGGATCTCACCACCCTGTGTCAAAAATGTCTTCCTTCTCTCTAGTCTGAATCTCCCCTCTTTTAGTTTAAAACCATCACCCCTTGTCCTGTCACAACGGGCCCTGCTAAAAAGTCTGTCTCCATCTTTCTGATGGGCCCCTTTAAGTACTGAAAGGCCACAAGAAGGTCTCCCCCGAGTCTTCTCTTCTCCAGGTTGAACAACCTCAACTCTCTCAGCCTGACCTCATAGCAAAGGGGTTCCAGCCCTCCCATCATTTCCATGGCCTCCTCCGGACCCATTCCAACAGGTCCATGTCTGTCCTGTGCTGAGGACTCCAGAGCTGGCCCCAGCACTGCAGGGGGGTCTCCCCAGGGAGGAGCAGAGGGGCAGGATCCCCTCCCTCACCCTGCTGCCCACGTTGCTGGGGATGCAGCCCAGGATGCCATTGGCTTCTGGGCTGTGAGTGCATGTTGCCAGCTTATCTCCAGCTTTTCATCCACAGCTTCCCTTTTGCTCTACCACATCTGGCACAGCATCACCTGTGCTTCATTTATGGGAAAGGGAAAGTTCACTGAAGAAGGGACAACAAAAACCTCAATTTATTCTATAAAGAAAGGCTCATCCTACCTGTCTCCCCAGCTGGGGTGCAGCACATACCCTTTGCCATAAATGCGTTAAGCTCCATGCAGAGGAGCAGAAAGCCCTCTCTTCTTCTAGCACCTTCTCCTACCCACCGTCATGCTTGAGAACATAATGCTTGCGTTGAACTTGAGAGAGACAAACTGCTTGCTCTGCACCCCATCCCTGGGTTGCTGTTGGTTGTGCAGCCACCCTTCTGTCCCACTTAACCACTCAGGCTAATGAGGGAAATCAATCACACTGCCCTAGGGCTGGCCATCCATCTCTGCTAGCGCTGGCCCCTCTTTGACAGCACCGGAGGGGCTGGGGGAAGCCTGGTGGACAACTTGACCTTAGGTTCCCCGTGAGTGTCTTGCAGGGGAGGCGTGCAAGTCGTAGGGAATTGGAACTAAAGTTATAGGGAATTGCAATTAAAAGAGAATATCTCAACAGTGCTGGATGCTTTGCAGTTACTCTCTTGGTATTAATAATCTTCCTTTAGCTAGGAGATGTTTGAGCTGGATCTGCTTGTTTGTAACTGAAAGAAAACCCATTACAAGACCATCTTGAGTCCTCTGTAGCAGGCATGTCTCTGTCGTAGCAGAAATCGCTGGGTCAGAAAAGCCCCAGCAGCCCAGAAGTGTAAAACCACAAATGAAGCAAGTTGTGTTGAAAGGCACTGGCCTAGTTTGCTTTCCTTTTAACACCTAATTCCAGCAAATCCCCCATGGTGGCACTTGAAAAGAACATATTTCCCCTTCTCTTTTCCTGCTCATTTTGCCATTCTTAGAAATGGCTGATGTTTTGGTTGTGTTTCTAATGCTGCTGGACATGGACATGGCTTTTGTGGCTTTGAGCTGGCACTTAATGTGATTTCAACAAAAAAATGGAGAGTGGCTGATGATAACTGCTCCTCTGGCCCTATTGCACCCTGCTACAATTTGCTGTCCTATGAATAACACCTGCCTATTTTACATCCTGACAACAGCTTTCTTTATTTATTTGAAAGGCTAGGGATTCTTTGAGGATATTTCCATTTTTCTCTGCTGTTTCTGGTGGTTATGTGACAGCAAACTGGTCTCCAGCTTCACCTTTTCTCCTCTGTTTTGGCTGGAGGGAGCCTGTCTTGCTTCCTGGGTGATCAAAAATCATCCTACAAAATGGAACCCAGCCCTGCAATGAGCCATTGGGGGATACGATGTTAGAATAAGGCCTTACTCAGCAACAATGCGACAGTGTAGGGGGGCAATATCGTGTTCCTCTGCACTGCCTTGTAGAGTGCTGGCACCCCTCCAGGATTAATGGCCACCAGGATGGTAGTCATGGAGCATCTTTGTGATAAGGAAAGGCTGAGAGCCCTGGAGCTGTTTAGGCTGGAGAGGAGAAGACTCGGAGGGGCTCTTATCAGTGTTCATCAATATCCGAAAGGCGCAGGGCAAGAGGATAGGGCTAGACTCTTGGCAGTGGTGCACAGTGACAGGACAAGGGGCAAAGGGCACAAACTGGAACCCAGGAGGTTCCACCTGAATATGAGGAAAAAATTCTTTGCTGTGAGGTGCCAGACCCTGGTCCAGGCTTCCCAGGGAGGCTGTGAAGTCTCCTTCTCTGGAGAGATTCCAAACTGAAGTGCTAGGGCCTGAGTAGACCCTGAACTAGCTGTTTAAGGTTTTTTTTTCAGGTTGGCTATGCAACCTGAGTTGTTTATTCAGTAATATAAAAGCTGGTCCTGCTTGCAGGGAAGTCAGAAGCCATTCTGTGGGTGGAGACACCACGCAGAATTTTCCCCCGTCATCGAGAAGGCCCCTGACTGCTCGCTGCAACCGGAGTCCCCCAGCGACAGCGGGACGGAGGGAGACATTGGAAGAGATATTGGAAGAGACATTGGAAGAGACATTGAAAGAGACAAAGGTAATGGATCTGATTGTCTACCCCGTTGGAATAGGTTGCAGCTTGGTCATGTATCTTTTTGGTGTTTATCATATTACGTTGATGCACCTCTCTGGCATTTGCCGGGGAGGCCTGTGCATGGCCATGGTGGTATTCGGGGTGTGGTTGGTTTCTCCACCCATTGTCGAATTTGCTGCCTGCCTTCTTTTCCCTTCCATTATTGAGTGTAATGCGGTTTATTTTCCCTTTCATTATATCACCCGCGGTTAGAGGATTCATCACTTCTGTTTCTGGCCATGCAGCATCAGCTTTTCGTTTTGTAGAAATAGACAATAAAGTCTCCATCTGTATCCTGCTGTTGGTGGCTGTGTTCCTGGTGTTGTGCAGGATAATTGGCAAAACACAAACCCACCTGGACATGATCCTGGGCACCCTGCTCTGGATGACCCTGCTTTAGCAGGGGAGTTGGAGGAGATGATCTCCAGAGGTTCCTTGCAATCTCCACCATTCTTGTGATTCTATGAAAATAGAATTATGTACCCCTTCACCTCTGCTTCTGGTGACATGAAGGACAGCTTGCACTATGTGCTGTCAAGAGGAGACTGAGATGAAGCACAAGAAGTTTGTTATTCTGCATGGAGTGCAATGAAGCTGCTGTTGAGCTGAAGAGCTGGTCTAGGTCATTTGTGAAATGGGGAGAAAAGCAGTTTTTTCTTGGCTAACAAACATTTTATGGATAGATTGCAAAGCAGGCTTGCTCTTCAACAAAGTCTTTTTTTAAATGTCAGCCTGATAAAAGCTGCAAAGACACTGAGTTTCTATGCCTCTGCTTTTCTGAAGGTGTCATCTCCAGGAACTATCTGCCTCCCAGAACTAGTTAGGATGGTGACTGCCCTGCAGCCAGGTTTGAGCCGGGTGAGTCCTCAGGCAGTTGCCTGCATTTATTCATGTCTCTTTTTCACTTGTATTGAAGGAAGGCCATGCTAAGTACCAGCATCTAGAAAATGAGAAATACTGGTGGCATGAAAGATCTAACATTGTTAATCAAATATTTAAACAAACTAGTGTAAAGTGTAGTCCCCTTAAAGCTCTGTGGATTTGCTCACCATGCCCTGCGTGTCTATATTGATGTGAAGCTTTCTCCTTTTGAAAGCTTTTCAGGTATTCTGGCTCTTACTAAAATGAGCATTAAATGGTCCGAATGGCTCCTCGGATGGTTCTTCTTGAATCTGAGTTCCCTAGCCTTGATTGCCTAAATGACCTTGCTCTTGTAGTTGCCACATTTTGCCACTTTTGCATAATGCCTAGTTGTTTTGAAGACCCCAGATGACTTCTTCCCCACATGCTAAGTGAAAAAACGACATTTACATCCCGTGCAGTCTGCTGTCAAGTTCTCTCTGTTCACAAGAAAAGCAGCAAATCTCTTGTTGTCCTCCACTGGTGGAGAGCTTTCTTATTTTGCAGCATGAGCTGTTGTCTTACCCCAAATAATATTTAATCAGATGGACATCATATGGTTTCACAAAGTGGCATGGAGTAACTGGAAAAGCAAGAAAGTGTTCAGGATTGCAGTGAGACAGCTCCACCAAAATGTAAACTGAAGACATTACAAAGCAGTACGGGACCTGTTTGTGCCTCAGAACGCTATTTATGATCTTTAACTGATTCAAAAAACAGGATAAAAGATGAGCCTGTTGCTGTTAGTTTGCAATTAGACACTTGGCTCGTGAGCATGTTTTCTAGGAGAGATCACTGCTGGCGATGGTATGGCTTGTGTTTTCCTCAAAGGGATACTGGAGCTCGACCAAAGAACCAGGGCTGGGAAAGGGCTGCTAACCTGATAAAAGAAATGAAATTCATGTGTTGGAAGGGAAGGTGAGGAAAGCCTGACTTAATTAAGTTAGCAAAATGAAAGCTGAGGAACACAGCTGCCTATAAATACATTGGTGGAAGACGTGGAGGGGAGAGCACCAGTGAAGGAGAACTATTTATGCCCGAGGACAGTGTTGGCATGAGAACAAATGCACGTAAGCTGGCCCAGAATAAATTCAGCCTGGAAACTGGAAGATTGCTTTTGACAATTAGAGAGCAATCAGACTCTGGACCAGCCTTCCCATGGAAACAGAGGGGATAAAACTCTTCCTGCTTTTAGCAGAGGGCCGAATTCAGTGAACCAGGGATTTCATGGAGCCCAGTGCTCCTTCTCCTTTCCTTATTTTCCTATGATTTCTTCCTCAGCCTCATATTTCTGCCAATTCTCATCACATCCCACCCTCCTCCCTGTCCCCTGATATGTATCTTGGTTGCTGGCTTCACTCCCTTCTGATGCAGGTGGCTTTCTTCTATCTGTAATAACTTCCCTCTGTGGTCAGGAACTTGCAGTATTCTTGATGCTTTTGAATTTTTCATCTCTGTGCCCAGTCCCACTTTGTCTGTTTGTCCTTCTCGCATGGAGGAGGCCAGACAGGGGACAGATGGTGTCCTCCAGCCAAAGTGGCTCCGCCAAATCTCATGCAGGTAAGAAACTTCCTGGAGGGGACTCTGTTATTTTCTGCTTGGTTTAAACAGGCACAAAATGGTGATCCGAGCCTTTTTCCAACCCTTCCACAATACAGCCCTGAAAATAACTTGTCTCACTGATGGAGAAGGACTTTTTGGAAATCTATGCTCCTGTCTACATGTCTGGGAGTCACAGATGCCGAACAGCCTTGGGAGGCTGATGGCCAGTAGTTTTCTTTTGCTTGCAGGTTGTACCCATTACACTAGGCTGGAGTCTTTTTTCTTCAATTACCATGTTTTTTATAAGGGCTTGTAGTGATAGGATGAGGGATAGTGGGTTCAAATTGGAAGACAGGAGATTTAGATTAGAAATTAGGAAGAAGTTCTTCACTATGAGGGTGGTGAGACACTGGAACAGGTTGCCCAGAGAGGTTGTGGATGCTCCATCCCTGGATGTGTTCAAGATGAGGCTGGATGGGCATTTGAGCAACCTTGTCTAGTGGGAGGTGTCCCTACCCATGGCGGGGGGGGGTGGCACTAGATGACCTTTAAGGTCCCTTCCAACCCAAACGATCCTATGATAAGAACTAGGAAATGCACTCTGAAACTTCCCAAAAGGCTGGAGGCCTTGCGAGGAGAAGCCTAAGATTAAATTCCTCATGCAACCAAGTCATAGTGTTGAATCACAAGCATCCCTAAGAAAAAAAAAAAAAATTAAAAAGATCTTTGTAGGGTATTAGGTAAGCTTTCTGTATTATCGAAAGAAATCTTTTCAGCCAGGTAGTTGAAATACTGGATCTTCAGGGGAATTAAATTCCTGCCTGTGTGTGGTTTGGGCACCTAATTCCTGTAAGGCCTTGAGAAATGCCTGCCTTCATTCTTATTCTCCAAGTGTCAGCGCTTAACTAGCCTTAGCTGCACACGTGCTCCATCAGATAGTCAAACAATTCCTCTTGATGAGGGAGCAGAGCTTTGTGCTAACGCCTCTCTTCTGCATGCACATGGCTCTTGTGAAGGCCTTGCAAGTGCATCTGTTTGAACTTTACCCTGCCTTCGTTTCATTTCAATTATATATTTAGTTATCATTATCAATCTTATCACATGCGGAAGCTGGGGGGGATGGGATGTGGAAGTTCTCAGGCAGCCAAAATAAAAGCCCTTCGCTGTGATGCTTCACCTCATTTTCTCACATTTCTGAAACATGCATTTCTAGCCCCATAAAAATCTGTTCCCCTTCCCTGTTGTTATTGCAGGTTTTAGATCTGTTCTTATAAATTCTTTTCTTTCATAAAGCGAAATAGAAAAGGTATCTGATCAGAAGGCATTAAAAAAAATCCTAAACAATACAAGCAGACAGACTTATTTAGTGAAGCAACAGTTTGCACACATCAAGATTTTTTATTCCTTTAGTGCTTAGATGTATGATCGGGCTACAGGTAAAGTTGAATAAATCATTTATGGAAGGACAAGGCCGTGGACTTCCTCAGTAGAGTGGGAAGTCTCTGCACACCAGGCTTTGCTGGGCTTCCCTGCACGCTGAGTGGCAACTGAGTGCCCAGACCTCATGGATGGGTTGCTGAGGAAGGACTTTGGAGTGACTGATTGCTCAGATCTAGTGGATGGGCCACTGAGGAAGGACTGCAGGGCCACATGAGTTGCCTTCTGCCTGCTGAGAGTAGCCAGCTCTGGGGAAGGCTTGGTTTAGGTCCTGGTTTCCCTGGAAGCATCAGGGGGAGATTCAGGCTGTAAGCTCCTGAGCTGCAGGGTGCTACCCAGGACAAATCCCAGCAGTGGGGTGAGTGATGCCATGGGGACTGCACTGGGATGGGACTAGTCAAACCTGTCTTTGATGGGGCAAAACCATAAAGGGGGTGAATTGCTTAGGAATTTAATTTGCAAAACTACTGCCTGCTCCTTCACACTCCTCGCCACCCCATTTGGTTTGGGTGTGGACTTGTAGGATATGGCCCAAAGGCCATATTGTTGTCAGTATTGTACATGTTCTGATCCCAACCAGGTCAAACCTTATATGCCAAGTATGCAGCAGTTGGGCTGTGTCTTGTGCTCCTGCCCAAATTAAGCCCCTTGCCTTGGGCATCAGCAGGATGACTTCAGAGTGTTTGTGTATCCCATTTTTTTGGCCTCAATTCCTGCCTTTGTTGATTTGGGTCCTAGAGTAGCAACAAGAATACTGAAATACTCCCACCTTCTCTTGATTTATTTAGTATTACCCTGGCTCTGCTCATCCAGGGTGCCTCAACATTAAGATTTTATCAGCCAAGCCCTGCTGCACAATGCATGGGAGCATTTCTGCTCATAGCTCCCCAAGAGCAGATGGAGAGTAAATCGATAATTCCTCCGTAACTCAAACCCAAGGACTATGCTGTGCTCGGCTCCAGCTGCTCTTCCATGTTTGGCTGGTCTGAATCTCATCTCTTCCTTCTGCTGCTTACTCCAGTGCATTGCTTCTGAGATGCTGCCCTGAAGAGTGTTTTGGGGGGAATGTGTTAGATGGGGTGGAAAACCAGGCTGAAATCCTTGCTGGAGCTCTCAGCTGAGCTGCCTTCCTTCCTGACTCTCCAGTGCATCTATCTGGTGGTGTAAAGGAAAATGTCATTAATTTTCAGCCTAATCCCTACTGAAGTGTTGAGCTCCTTCTGCTGACAGCCAGCAGCAGTCTAGGAGATGCCAAGACAGCTTCTGTGTTGGTCAGGGCTGTGGGAAGTGGTCACCCTGGCTGGCGGGTGCAAGATACTTGCAGGTACTGCAATGCAGCTGCCAATTCACCCTGGGACCAAACCTATGAGGATTTCATGCCATTGCCTTTATCATATTTCAGGGGCAATGCCCTGTCCCGCTCTTCAGTAATAATTACTGAATTATGGACAATCTTGAGATGAACTGGTCTCTCCATGCCCTTTGTCCTTTCCGGGGCTGTGCAGGCACAGAGAAGGTGATGGGGAGCCCTGGGTCTGGCAGCAGATGCCGCTCCACAGGTGAATGGGGAAAGAGAGGAGGATGGAGGAAGAGTGGCTTGAGCTTGTGCTCTGTGTGTTCACATGTTTATTGGGCTGGCATCTCTTGCCCATACTTGTCCCTTCCTCAGTCATCCCTGTGACCTGCTGCCAGGGCATGCTTCCAGGAAAATCATCAGGTACTAAAAATAACCAGGGAATAGCTGATGGTGTGTCTTCTCTCTACGTGTTAGTGGATGACTCCAGCCAGGACCACTGCTGCTTGCAGACGGCTGCTCTTCCATCCTGCTGGGCAAGGACAGGAGGACAGGAGTCTGCTGGTCTCCTGAATGGGACTTGGAGATCACACAGCACCTTAGTATTGCTCCGTGGCTTCACTGCCATGCTTTCTAGGCTGTCAGAGGTGGTTTTCCTCTTACGTTTTGAAACCAGGTGTTGACAGGCAAGTCAGATCTTCCAGCACTGGTTGTGTTTATTGCCTTTTGCAGGCACGGTATCAAAACTTTGACACAGCTTTGCTTGAGTCTCTGAATAAAAGTAGAATCATAGAATCGTTTTGGTTAGGAGAGACCTTTAAGATCATTAAGTCCAACCATTAACCCAGCACTGCCAGGTCACCACTAAACCATGTCCCTCAGCACCACATCTTCAAGGCTTTTAAACCCCTCCAGGGATGGAGACTCCACCACTGCCCTGGGCAGCCTCTTCCAGGCCTTGACAACCCTTTCAGGGAAGAAATTGTTCCTCATGTCCAACCTAAACCTCCCCTGGTGCAAGAGGAGGAGCTGTGGATGTAACTTCACATCAGAGGGACTGAAATCTTCCAGCTTTGTTGTTCTCGTCCTCAAGTGGGAGTGAGGAGTCCAGAGCATCTGTAGTCTAAAGCACTCCTTACTTGTGAACTGATGATGGATGCAGACACCCTTAACTTTCTCCTACAGAACGAGAATTTCTGGAGTGCCCCACAAGAGGGGAAAAACCAAGAGCTTGCATGTGCTGCAATGGTCTGCTGTCGTTTGCAAGACCAGAGAAGTGGGCTTGCAAATAGTTCTGATGCTTTTCCCTCTCTTTACATCTTTATCTGTTGCTTGTTATCATTCAAGTCATTGTTCTCTTTCCTGGCCTTTCCTGTTAGATGGTGCAAAGCCAAGTGACACAGGGCTCTGAGGAGGATGGGCAAGCTGGTATGGACCTCACTGGTTCAGATGGGCCTCTTTGGTGGTGAGGCCCAGAGGTTACAGCTGTGGGTTTGCTCCGGTGTGGTTGTGGGTCACAGCCACCTGATAAAAAGCCTTGGGTGCTCAGGGTGCCCTGTGGCAGGTGGAGAAGGGGGCTTGGACACCCTTCTGTCTTAAATACCTGGAGGGGTTTAAAAAGCTGTGTAGATGTGGTGCTGAGGGACATAGTTTAGTGGTGATCTGGCAGTGCTGGGTTAACAGTTGGACTTGATGATCTGAAAGGTCTTTTCCAACCAAAATGATTCTATGATTCTGTTCTGTGAAGCAGCTGTTTTATTCTGGCCTCCTGTATGAAGGTACCTGTGCTCCGTGACCTCATGTGCTGGGTTGAAAATAGCAACTGCCCTACCTTAGCAAAGAGTGTTTGGTTCTTTCATCAGCAATAGCAGTGCCTGTAACCTTACTTGTATCAGCTCTCTGGAATGGCTCTGCTTTAACAGCCATGCTAAACATATTCAGCCCTGGAAACAAATGATGGAGGAGGCATCTGCATCCTTGGTTGTGGAAAAGGGGTTCTTCCTATGGCTTGCTGGTGTGGTGGGCTGCATGCTCAGGGTCACTCTGTCAGCTAAGCTCTCATCAGCTCCTTGAGCGCATGAAGTTCTCTGGCTGGAAATCCTGAGCGCCAGAGGAATGCAGACCAGGTTCAAGGGCTGGTCAAACATTGCAGCTGGGGATGAAGATTTGTCTGTGCTCACGCTCTGCTTTTCTGCTCTTGGACTTATCTCCACTTTTAATTCAGCTGTTGTATTTATGGCTCTTGCTCTTGTATTTATAGGTGATATGTTTTTCAGCTTTTCTTTCTGTGAATCTTGCTGTGTGTGTGATAAGGTCTGCGCCTCCTCTGTGCCTGCCTTTTCCCTCTGCTTTCCTGGCTGCTGCGCTGATGAAGCATGGAGTTCACAGAGGGGACAGCAACCATGATTCAAGGGAAGATGGGTGTCTGCTGCCCTCTCTAACTGCAGTCACCTCTTTTCTTATAAGTGCATGCAAACAG
>VYZX01033408.1:0-71560 GCA_013401335.1 Brachypteracias leptosomus | reverse complement strand
CGCCCCGGCCCCATCCTTCTTGTATTGCATAGACTCTCTCCTGAGGTCTCTCTCCCCGCAAAGCTACTTCTGCATTTCTTGACGCTTCTGTAAGGATCTAATTTATCTCTTTATCTTTCCATCTTCCCTTCTTTGTTATAACAAGTTTGGGAAGATGACTGGGTAGAGTTGTCCTTGAGCTATTTGCAGGTGAGGTGGGGATTGGAAGTCCCCTCCTCACTTTGGATATTGCTTGTTTTCAGCAGGGTGCTTCTGGGCATCCCTGTTCAGTTTTGCGATTTGGATCTGGGAAGGATTATACTTTAACAGAGTTAATACCTGTGAATCTCTGCTTCAGTGGGTCTTGGTTTGCTTGTTCAATCCAGTTGTGTGAGATCCTACAGGCATTGATTTGCCCTCAGAATTGAGGAGAAAAAATCAGACAAACCTTTGGAAACAGGTTTGTGTGTGTCTTCCATGTGGTGTGGTTGTTTAAGCTTTCTGCTCCAGAACAACCCAGAAAGCCTCATGGATTCCTTCAGATGCTAATTCTGGCTGTTCACAGTGCATCTTTAACCAGGCGGCTTCTGTCACTGATGCTGTCATCGGAGAAAAATGTATTCATTAGTATCGTTATTATTATTTTTAGGAAAGATGCAATCTCACCTCATGCATAAAATTAGTTTAGTGAAACAGCAGAAATGGGAGGCAATATTGGCTTTTCTGTGCTAGCTTGTGAAGTAAGTGAACAGTTTCTTTGCTCCCTTTCAGGCCTTGGATGAATGATATGTCATTGAAACTGCAGTTTTAGCTGAGGTGTGTCCATGAAGACAGCAGGGAACCAAAAATTAGGTTTCGAAAATTATTTGGAAAAAAAAAAAAGAAAAAGGAATTTGTGAGTTTCTAAACGTAGTCCTTAATTTTGGGCCACTTACTCCAAGAAAGACATTGAGGGGCTGGAGCATGTCAAGAGAACGGCAAGGAAGGTGCTGAACAGTGTAGAGCATAAGTCTTGTGAGGAGTGGCTAAGAGACCTGGGATTGTTGAGCCTGGAGAAAAGGAGGTACAGGGGAGACCTTCTTGGTCTCAACAACTCCCTGAAAGCAGGTTGGAGCCAGGTGGGGGTCGGTCTCTTCTCCCAAGGAACAAGCAATAGGACAAGAGGAAACAGCCTCAAGTTGTGGCTGGGGAGGGTTAGATTGGACATGAAGAATGATTATGAAGGGCTATCCCAGGCTGCCCAGGGCAGTGGTGGAGTCCCCATCACTGGAGGGACTGAAAAGCTGTTTAGATGTGATGCTGAGGGACATGGCTTAGGTGTGACCTGGTAGTGCTGGGTTAACAGTTGGACTTGATGATCTTAAAGGTCTCTTCCAACCAAAACAATTCTATGATTCTAAGCAGCCATTAAGGCTGAGATTTGAGAACAACTAAGAAAGGGAGAGAAATGGTGGCAGTGGGGCAGCAAATGGGTTTATGCTCTGTCTTGTAAATCCTCAAATGAAGGGGTCACATTTCATCTAGGGTGGAGAGAGCAAGCTGCACCATGTCAGTAGGGTTTGGGGGCTCAGACCTTGGCATGTCCAGCCTGAGCTAAGGTTACATTGTGTTTCTCTTGAGGTTGTCACTGCTGCTTTCAGCTGCACCAGTGCCCACAGGCGATGGGCAGTGTGCTGTTAACATGCACTAGTGCTTGCCTGTCTCTCTAAAAACTTCTTTCACTTAACTCTCTGGGAATTGGAAAGGAGCGATGAGGATAAAAGTGATAATGTCATCTCAGGGCATCCAAACAGCATTGATGGCAGTGCTGCTCCACAAGCTCTTGTCCCCTCCAGTGGTTTGCACAGCTTTGTCCTTCAGCTTTTTTCCCCTTGAGACTCTGGGTTATCCTGGGCTTTTGTCACTGAAAAATGAACTTCAATTAATATCTCCCATTCCTGTTGAGACAATAACTTTGTAAAAATTTCAACCCACAAAGTGTTCTTTCTTCAGCAGATAGGTGGGATCATGCCAAGCACTTCACACAAGCAGATGTGAAAAGGAGGGATGACTTTCCTTGGGAGAAGCAGGAGGAAGAAAGCATCTGTGCTGTGAGCGGCAGGAGTAGTGAGGAAGGAAGGATATATGTAAAAAAACTTGATTTTCTCTATGCCTCTGCCTTGCTTGCACCACAGTCCTCTGGTATGGCTGACCATGTCCAGCACTTCTAGCTACCCTTTGGACAGTATCACAGTTTTCCTGGTGTCCTTGTCCAGGCCTGCACTAGTCTGGATGCCTTTGCTGGTGTCAATGTAGATTTTCATGAAAGCTTTTAGGAACTGTCTATCCTGGGGAGCCCTGTTGTCTTCTCAAGCTTTGGTGGAATGGATCAACTAGAATTAGGGGCTCTTTGAGTGGGAAGGACTGAAGGATAGGCTGGATATACATGTGGGAAGGAGACAATTACAGGCAAACACATTTTATTTTCATCAATAGGTGTGAGTCAAGCTTCGGTTTCTGTTGCACGTCTCCTGATTCCTTCCTTCCCTTGCAATTTGTGTGGGGTGTTTACACTTTCCCCTCTTCCTCTTCTCTTCCCTCTTCGCCTGTAGAAGATAGACACTTTTTTAAATACAAGGTGAGGGGGTTTTTTCAGCTTGTCAAATCCTCTCTGGTGGTGCCAGGGCTCTGAGAAACCCTAAAAGGCTTTGAGACTGGCTGTGTGCAGCCTCATTTCTTTCGGATGCCAACCCCCAGCACTCCCTTCTCCAGCAGCCTTACTTTGTTGTGATGGCTTTCCAAAATCTCCTTGCCCTTGGGCTCCTCCAGCTCTCCCTCAGCACTGCTTGTTGCTACTTACTCTGATCTCTGTCCTCTCTCCAAGTTGTCTTAAGTTCATCTCTTGGCTTTCCTGTATGACTGTTCCTCAGCTCACATTTTCACCTCTTCAAACCTCTTCTTTCCATTCCCCACACCTCCCTCTTGTAATGGCTCCAGTAACTCCATGCTGGTGTTTGGCCCAAGCAGGCACTTCTCCACTGCCCAGCCCCTTTCCAGAGGAAGAAGTCAGCATTTTCTTGTAACAGTAAATCTAATGCACCACAGAAATTTGCTTGAATGAATGTTGTGTTGTTGAACTGTCATACTCTCTTAGAGCGGAAGGCTGAGAGACCTGAGACTGTTAAGCCTGGAGAAGAGAAGACTGAGAAGATCTCAGTCTGAGAGTCTGAGATCTCAGTCTGAAGTCTGAGATCTTCTCAGTGCTCATCAATAGCTAAAGGACAGAGGTCAAGAGAATAGGGCCAGACTCTTGTCAGTGGTGCCCATTCACAGGACAAGGGGCAATGGGCACAAAGTGGAACCCAGGAGATTCCATCTGAACAGGAGGAAAATATTCTTTCCTATGAGGTTGCCAGAGTCTGGTGCAGGCTGCCCAGAGAGGTTGTGGAGTCACCTTCTCTGGAGAGATTCCAAACCCACCTGGACGCGATCCTGAGCAACCCGCTCTGGGTAACCCTCCTTTAGCAGAGGGGTTGGATGAGATAATCTCCAGAGGTCCCTTCAAACCCCTACCATGCTGGGATTCTGTGAATCCCTTTGGCCTCATTGACCAACATCTACCATTCACATTATGTTGCAGTGGCAGGTGTCAAAATCTCCCTGAAGCTTGGAAGCAAGTTAAAATGCCACCATGAATGAGCTTCCTGTCCTCTGAGTGTGAAAGTAACTCCACCAGTACACAAAAAAGGCCTTTTTTTTTTTTTTAACCTACTTTTCTCTCTTCTTTTCCATCGCTTGGTCTTCACTTTTCTTTGCTGCAGTGCTGAGACGGAGCATTGATCCAACTTGCTGCATGACCCTGTTCAACGCAGTGATGTGCTGGGCTGTCAGCGTTAAGGTTGTCTCTAGAGCTCCTCTTAAGCCAGGATCACAGGCCAGATTGAGTTGGAGTAAAACCTTGCAGCTTTTTCCAGAGCTCCTGCTCTCCAGTGAGGGGGATTCCCAGAGCATACAGGGACTTGCTAGTGACATGGGATCTTGAGTAGAGCAGGCTTTGCTGGGAGATTTAATCTATTTTTATAGCTAGTGCAGGTGGATTTTTCTGCGATAAAAGCTGTAAACACTGAAGAAGCCAGAATGCTCCTTCCTGTCTTGTAATAATCACCTTCCAGCTCTGAATCATCCCAAAGTAATAGGACTTGCTGCAAATATAGTAGAGGTCAAGCTCTGTTTGTAGGAGATAAGAGAGTCTAGCCTTGAACCAATTCCTTCTGAGGTGAGCAGGGGAAGCTGGGCAAATAGGAGGTGCTGTTGATGTCTTCCTCGGGGGAGAAATTCAGAGTCAACCAGCCCCTTAGCACACATCAGAGAATCCAGCTGCGCCTATCTCTGATTTGTTGGAGACGGTTTTCCATGCTCACATGAAGAAGGTGGTCATTGCTTTGTAATACCCCTCATTATTAGCTTCTGGGTGCTGTCTGACTCGGCAGGAGCATCGTCTTTTTCACCACCTCCTTTAAACTGGTTTTGAGTAGGAAAACAGTTCCCCCAAAGGTTACTTAAAAAGTTCGTGTCAGAATAGTGATGGCTGTGGCACTTGGGGTTTGCACATCGATCCCCTAACGCAAACAAACAGGCCCAGCTTAAATCCTGCGCTGACTATAAACCTTATGCTTTTTAATTGGGAAATTGATTTTCAATCCAAGTCTCTTTAAAAATCTAATTAATTTCTTAAAAAAAAAAAAATAGGAAGAGCTTTTCTCTCTGTCATGCTCCACCAGGCGAAAGAGAGGGAGGAGGAAATAATTCTTGGCTGCGTCTCTGCAGGGTGCCCTGTTGGTAACCTGAATAATACAATCTGATTTTGGCCTTGAGTCTGTTTACTTGGATTAGTGCATTTCCTCAAGGACCAAAAGCTATGCTGGTGATTCACACCTGGAGGAGAATGTCTCTTTTAGTGGTAAGCTTTCAGTTTGTTGTTTTGTTTTTTTTTTTCCCAGCCATCAAGGGCCATAGACAAGGCTTTTATCATGTTACCGGTGGCTGCTTTATAGAAAACAAGTTGTGGGCCCGCTGACCAGAGCCCAGGTCTCCTTCATTTTCTATGAGGACCTTGCTTGTTGAGTTAAAAGGGAGAGAAAGGGGTGGGGGGGAAAGGTGAAAGACAAGGCTGTCCTTTGAGAGAGAGCATGCATGTGTGTGTGCTGTTTGCCCTGCAAAGAAAGTTCAGTGAATTTGGAGTGAAGGGGGTGAGTACATATAAAATCTAAGGTATGCCACACTTAGTGTTTCAGCCGAGCAATCACATTCTGGGTGTGGAGTTGTGGTGTGTAGCCGTTTTCCACGCTTACAGTCAGATGGGGAGCTGTGTGCATTTAGCTGGGGGTATCGGATCTGCTTTGTCTGTCAGATGTCTATAGGTCAAGGGCTTAAATCATAGAATCATAGAATTGTTGAGGCTGGAAAAGAGCTTTAAGATCAAGTCAGCACCGCCAGGTCACCACTAAACCATGTCCCTCAGCACCACATCTCCACAGCTTTTCAATCTCTTCAGGGATGGGGACTCCACCATTGCCCTGGGCAGCCTGGGCCAGGGCTTGAGAACCCTTTTGGGGAAGACATTTTTCCTAATATCCAACCTAAACCTCCCTTGACACAACTTGAGGCTGTTTCCTCTTGTCTTATCACTTGTTCCTTGGGAGAAGAGATCGACCCCCACTTGGCTACAACCTTTCAGGGAGCTGTCAAGAGTAAGAAGGTCTTAACTCTCATGTGCCCCAGTTTTGTTTTTTTGTTCTTTTGTTGGGGGTTTTTTGTGTGTGTGGGGGTTTTTTGGTTTTTTTAATCTTTATGATCTAGGTTTTATAGCACTCACTGCAAGACCAGGTTCAGAAGTCTTCACTTGAGAGGCGAAGTATCCTGGCTTTTTCTTCATGCTTTAGCATAGCTGAGGCTGATTTTGCTTTGGAGAAGCAAAGGAGGTGGGTTCCCTTGCCTCTGCAGCCACCTGAGGATGTCTACATCTCACATTTCTTGCCTTGCAGAGGGGTTTCTTCCCCTGCCTGGTCCAGGTGAGGTGTTTCTCCTGGAAGCCTTGGTGCTGAGGGATGCTGAAGCAGAGGGACGCCAGCTGGCCTATTTCCAGCCATCTTCTTCTCTCCCTCCCTTTGCTGCCTGCTAAGCACCCACAGTCACCTCGGAGCTGGGTTTATAGAAACACTGCCAAGCAAAAAGTCTTTGCACCAGCTGAGAGGAGAAGGATGTTTTCAGCTACTCAGTCACCCTCAAACTGTGAAGACACAAGATACCAGCTGCATAAAATTATTTTATTTAGTTAAGGGAGGTATTAATTAAGAGATCTCATTTATTGTGTCTCTGCAGACAGCTCTCGAGGCCCTTTTGAATTGTCAGCACCGGTGACAGTGAAAGCTAATGGTGTCACAAGTTAATCGTGGTGTGATTCATACCGAGGAATGAAGTGGGAGATGGTGGAAAGAGTTGAGGAAGGAGAGAAGGAGTCATGGTGGTGGCAGTGGAGGCTTGGGCACATCTTGCTGGAAGCTGGCAATCAGGATGAGGTGCTTTGCCCTTCCTTAGCCTCCCCCAGGTAAATCCTGGCAGGGAGAAAGGATCTGACTAGAGGTGGCTACCCAGGCTGCAGGAAAGCCTACGGTTTGCAGGGAGTTGCTGGTGGAGCAGCTTAGCAAGCCCGCAGATGCCAGGGCATGTGCAGCCAAGATTCTCTTCGTGTGGATCGTCTTAAAATAACCGCCTGTCCATGTGATGTGAACTGGAAAAGAATCTTTGATTCCTTTTGAATAATCAACTTTTCCTGCACTCTGAGAGGTTAATTCTCCTTGGTTAATCAGGACATGTCAATCTGATAACCAAATGTGGGCCTAACATCAAACTTAGGGGTTTAAATTTAAAGTCTTCTAGAAAATAACAAATACCCTTTATCTAAAAGAATTACATGCTCCAGTACAGCTGTTTATATGCATCTTCTTTAGTAAAAGCTACACCAACAATTTTTCCCCCACTTTTTCTTTTCTTGTGGTCTTCATCAAGTTGCTTTTGGAGGGAAATCGAAATTCTCTTGATGCAGAAAATAGGCCAAAAGGAAAAAAATAAAAGAAAAATAGTCCAGGAAAAATGCAAGACTGCCTGAGTACATGGTGCTGCCATCTCCTAGTCAAAGTTGTTTTGTTTTTTCAGCTACAAAGCTTGTTAAACAAAGGCAGTATTGCTGGTGCTTAGTGCATTGGCCCCATCTCTTTGGGCCTTGCTTCCTTGGGTGTCCTCAAAGCTTACAAACTAAGCTCTCTTGCAAAGCCAAACTTCGAATTTCTCACTCAGAAAGCAAGTGTATGAGGTGGAGGACCACAGGATGCCACAGCCATTTTCCAGCTGCTTTCTCAGCCATGAAGGAACCACCTCCTGGACTGCAACGAGCTGATGAAACAAGTTAACATTCAGGGATAATATGGGGCACCTATAGAAAAATATATGGCTGCCAGAAGAGTATTTTCACTGGCTCTTGTTGCACGCTCAGAACTAGTGATTTTCTCCAGGTCTCCAATTTATCTTTAACTCTCTACTAGCAAACATGCATTACTTCTTCATTTTTTAATTGACTTTCACTGATTTAAACCAGGGTAAGCATCAGCCTCATATAGACTACCATTACGCTAATGGTACTTTAAAATTGCCCAGCAGAAAAGGACCTGGGGGTGTTGGTTGACAGCTGGCTGAAGATGAGCCAGCATGTGCCCAGGTGTCCAAGAAGGCCACCAGCATCCTGGCTTGGATCAGCACTAGTGTGGGCCAGCAGGACTTGGGCAGGGTTTGTCCCCTCGTACTTGGCACTGATGAGGACGCATCTTGAATCCTGGGTTCAGTTTTGGGCCCTTCACACCAAGAAGGACATTGAGGAGATGGAGTGTGTTCAGAGAAGGGCAACAAAGCTGGTAAAGGGTCTTGAGCAGAGGTCTTGTGAGGAGCAGCTGAGGGACCTGGGGTTGTTGAGCCTGGAGAAAAGGAGGCTCAGGGGAGACCTTCTTGGTCTCAACAACTCCCTGAAAGCAGGTTGGAGCCAGCTGGGAGTCGGTCTCTTCTCCCAAGGAACAAGTGATAAGGACAAGAGGAAATGGCCTCAAGTTGCATCAGAGGAGGTTTAGATTGGACATGAAGAATGATTATGAAGGGCTATCCCAGGCTGCCCAGGGCAGTGGTGGAGTCCCCATCACTGAAGGGACTGAAAAGCTGTTTAGATGTGGTGCTGAGGGACATGGTTTAGGTGTGACTTGGCAGTGCTGCGTTAACAGTTGGACTTGATGATCTTTAAGTCTCTTCTAACCAGAATGATTAAACCAAAACTGCTGCCTTGCAGCATGACAACTGTTTGTTGTCAGAGCAGCAAAGCAGGGGTCCTGCTGGGGTACGTGATGGGAGGTGAGCAGGCTGGGAGGCAGAGGGGAGCATGGATACATCTCCCAACCTGCCTGGGAAGGATTACTGCTCCACACAGAGCAGACATGCTGGAGCCTGGAGGAAAGGGTGCTGCGGGGAGGGGCATGAGCAGAAGACAAGATCNCCCTCACTGACCTTCTGCTGTTCAGAGAGTCTCTTCCCATGGATTAATTTGAAAAAGCAGTGCAGAGATTTATGCTTCGTACCAGGTGTGGGGCCTGAGTGGATAGAGTGGCCCTCCAGGTTTGAAACCATCCTTCTTTGATTACCCCACATATCCTTGTGCCATTTTTTGGATGCCTCTAGATGTTGTCCTTCTTGGCCTAGTGTGGGTACCTGGTCAGTGCTTATTGCTGTAGGACATCAACATTTTCTGGTCCCTGCGAGTCAGCCCCAAATCTCCGTGCAACATACTGTAGCTCTCAGGACTGGCCTCTAGTTTTTATATGCACCAAATGTCTCCAAAGAGAAACTCCCGCTTTCTCAATGTGAGGACAAGAGCAAGCCTCCCCTTCTCATAGCTCTGTCATTCAGGGCTTTTTTTCCCCCTCTCTTCAGCCCCAAGATGAGTAGCTGGAGACCACCACCGTATAATTTCTTCTGAAGTCTCCAAATCAAAAGGAAATAATTAGCAGAGGATGAGAAAGCTTGGACGAAAACAAGCTGTCAACAAGAAGAAGGTGCTAATGTGTCTGTCATCCCTCTTCCCTCCTGGCTGATCCCTAGAGGTGGAAGGCTGGGTGCTTCATCTTCAATGAAGGAGAAGATGACCCAGCTCAGTGTCGCTCACCCGTCAGCCACAGCTGTCTCCAGACATCAGCTCTAGTCTTGTGAAGACGCGCCTTGCTCTCAGGCCATTTCCTTCTGCTGTTCTCTGTCTTGTGGTTGCAAGGGATTTGCTCCACAAACAGTTTGGAAGTCAATGGCTGGACAAGTGCTTTCGGCTCAGGTTTTGTCTGCTAACGCGGATGTCTAAAATTGATTTGTATCCTAAAAGTGCCTATTTCTCTTCATTACAGAGAGACAGGCGTGCAGAATGAGTAGCTCAGATGTAGGTGTCTGCAGTTATTAAGTTAAGCAAGACAAATCCCAGTGTCAGTGTCTCCCTTGGCTTTGCTTAGGGGTTTGCTCCTTCTCCTGTAGGACTCCTCATGGTGACTTTGGTGCAGGGTGACATTCATGGGAGTCTTGAAACTTGCTGGATATTTTCTGCCTGAGATGCGATATTGCTTCCCAGGGGAGAAGCAGGCTCTGAAGTTGTATTTCCCACACCATGGCTTCCTTTGCCACATGATGCATTTAATACTAATTCCAAAAGCACGTAGGGTATTGGCATTTCAGGTTGTTGCTTGTCCTGAGTCTCTGAGAGGATGATGGACAGAACATTGCCTGGGTGACCCTTTTCAGTGACAAAACACACCTCTGTTATTTCATTCCTTACTAATTTTGGGGCTGAGGAACAAGCTCTCGCTGTTTGCAGGTGTTTCTTGCAGTGTTCTTTGTTTGCTGTGATGAGCAAGCATCACACTTAATTGAATCTGTAAGGGATCTTCAACTAGATATTTCTACCAGATTTGTCTTTAATGTCGCTGTCAGCTGAGGTGCTTTGGGATGGTTCTGCTTTGTCAGGATGGAAGACGAGACTCCACGGAAGTCTCCTCTCTTTATCTCCCTGCATCCTTCATCCCTGCTGTGATGCTTCTGCTATAATGATACATGCAGGGCCATTTAACTCCATAGGTGGAGGACACCTCAATTGCCTTGTCGCCCATGTCCTCTGTGGTTCCAGCCACTGGATGGAACAAAGATGTAGAGGTCATTTCTGTCTACGCAGAAGAAGAGGCTGTGGTTTGAGGGAAGGACCTGGTGCTGGGGTGCAAGGGGCACTGACCCTGCAGAGCACAGCCAGCTCAGTTCATTGCTGCCACCTATTGCTGGGCGAAGGCAAGAAGCAAGGCTGGACTGCAAAAATCCAGAGGTGCAAACGTCTGGGGAGCTTTGCTCAAAGTTAGCATTAATGCTGGTTCTAAATCTTCCCAGAGCTGTGACCTTGATGACAGGGCTGTCACTCTCCATTGCCCTGCTCCATCAGGGACTTTCTTCTGCCTGGTGCCAACAGTGATGGGCATTACAGAAGGCAGGTTTTAAGGCTGGCAGTGGATTTTTTGGGGGTTTCAGAGGCCAGGACTTACTAACTTTTAAACAAACTCTTACACGTCTCAGCCTTCTTGCTGCTCTCCTCCATGGAGGAGAGTTTTCCTGGCCAAGGTGAGCACAAGGATGAATGAAGCTCGAGGGCCCACCCCAGCCTTCAGCAAGGCTTTTGTCGATCACTTCTCTGCAGGACTAAGGATTTCTGAGGGAAAAGGGGCATCTCTCCCAGTAACAGTGGCCTAAAATACCCTGTAAGGGCCTATGGTGCAGTGGTGCTGGTTTCTCCGGAGAGGCAACTCATTCCTTGGTCTGTTCTTGGTCTCCCTCAGGTTTATGGCAACATCTCCTTGTGGGGATTGCTCCCACATCCTGCTGCCTTACTCCCGGCAGGCCCCTGCCATGTCCTCCAGCATCCATCACTTCTTCCTCTACCTGACATTAGAGGGCACTCAAAGGAAACCTTCCCTCTCCTCCTGCTCCCCAGGCTCTGCCGGCTCCCAGACAGTGCCTGCACCCACCCTGGGAACAGGGGCTCACCGCAAAGCAGGACCCAGCCACAGCCTTCACCTTACCCTCACCCTCAATACCTTGTTTTGGGTTTCTGGCCATGAGCTGCTTGTGGTTTTATGCCTGACATTTGGAAGTGGCATCTGCAGTGCTGATAAATACCACATATTGCTTTTTCCCCCTGCCTTGCCCTCCGTCTCCTCCTAATTGACATCTTGGGATCTTGTCTCCGTTTGACAAATCAGGCTACTTATTATAAGTGATGACATGTATAAATGTTGCAGGCATTTGTTTTACGTCTGGATACCCTGATAATAAAACCTATCAGAATCTCTTCCCCTCCGCCTTTTCATAGCAATTACTACCAAAGGGTTTTCTCCTCCAACACCGGAGTGAGATGTGGAGATGGAATTGTGTCTTTGACAGCAAGATTTCCCTCTTGCATCAGGGGAACATGGTTTTGGGCAGAAAACCTGCTTTTTCTTGGACTAATGCAACAGCAGCAGCATGGTGAGACTGTGCAGGGTGTGTGTACGCTTGCAGGTGTCTTTGGCTTGCAAAATTCTGCTTTTGGTGGGCCTGGGTGTTGGGGAGGCCATGGCAGGTGTCAGTGGGTGCTGTTGCTGGTCAAGGGTGAAGTTTTGATTTGTGGGTGCTGTCCTTGTGTCTTATTTGAGCCCACTCGGCGCCATGGGAGCCCGGAGCCAGCACCCAGCTGGATTCTGCTCCTGCATCCTCACCAGCACACTGGTGGCTCTCCTGGGCTGAGGCTGTCAAATTGCAGGGTATTATTTTTAGCCTGGTTTCCTGAGGAAAAGCAGCTTATATGATTGTACTGTCTGTCAGTGCTTTTCCTCCCACCAGCCTCCTCCTAACAAGTTTTGAACCCCTTGTCAAATTTACCGGGAGGGATAGAGAGCTCCAAGACATAAAGTTCCTGCACGTTTTCCTGCAATTAGTACCTGGGACCATCTCTTCAAAGGAGAGGGACGATGCTGGGTCACAGCACCCCTGAAAGGGGCAGAAAGAGATGCTGGGAACGGCCTCTCCACAGAAGGCTTAATATCTCAAATATAGATATTAAGCTCTCATGCCTTAATTAAAGTTAATTTCTGGGAGAGGCATTTTATTACAAAAGATTTCTCCAGCTCAGGCGTGTCCACGCCATCTGCTTGGAGCTGGCGGTGGCAAAGCCCTTGACCCTGCCAGCAGCAGGGACCGGCTGTGAGAATTGGCCCTTCTCAGGAGAAGGACGAGCTCAACAGAAAAGCCTCTTTTCTTTTCTCCCGCCTCTTAGTCTAGGTTATTATTGACAGTAATTTATTAATTTTTTTAGAGCCAAGTGCTGGCAGGGGAAGGTGCAGAACTTAATCTCCTATGACTTTCTTTTCAACAGGACATGAAACTGTTGGAGCAGGTCCAAAGGAGGCCACAACAATGATGAGAGGGCTGGAACTCCTCTGCTATGAGGCCAGGCTGAGAGAGTTGGGGTTGTTCAGACTGGAAAGGAAAAGGCTCTGGGGAGACCTTACTGCAGCCTTCCAGTATTGGAAGGGAGCCTTTCAGAAACATGGAGATAGACTTTTTAGCAGGGCCTGTTACAACAGGAAAAGGGGTGAAGGTTTTAAAGTAAAAGAGGGAAGATTTAGACTAGAGAGAAAGAAGAAATATTTTACCCTGAAGGTGGTGAGACCCTGGCCCAGGTTGCCCAGAGAGGTGGTTGATGCCCCAGCCCTGGAACCATTCCAGGTGAGGTTGGCCAGGGCTCTGAGCAACCTGCTCTAGTTGAAGCTGTCCCTGCTCACTACCGGGGGGTTGGACTAGATGACCTTTAAAGGTCCCTTCCAACCCAAATGATTCTATGGTTCTATGATTCGTCAGTGTACATTCTCTGATGGCTACTAGTGAGGTTGAGCAGGCTGCCCTTCACGGAGCTATCGCTGTCTCCTTTGTCCAGCTGTTTATTTTCATTAAGCTTTCAGGAATGTAAGTAGGTTATGATTTCTACCCTATGTCAAAACTGGATGAAAGTTGCTGAATGGTGGCTTGACTGAGATGGACGTGTGCGCACAGACATGTAGGAGCTCCCGTTTCTTAGGAAACTGGTCTTAATGAGAGACAGCTCCTATTAAAAAAAAAAAGCTTGCTTACTTTCTCAGTTGAGTTGTTTGCTGGGAATGGAATTTTTATGGGAAATTTTAAACCAAACAATGATGCTAATAAGCTGTAATCAAAAACAGGGAGGGAAGAGACCTGCTTCTTTTTCATCCCAGAACCTTTCCTTTGGATTTCGAAAGAAGGTGCTTTTTCTACACTAAGATAGAACCAAGATACTTTTTAAGATCTTTTTTTTTTGTGACCAGAAGAGGAGAGTGAAATTCCCAAGAACTGGTTTATAGCTGGGGCCTCTCTGAGAATGCTGGAGACAGAGAGGTACAAATCCCTGCTTTGAAGAGCTTGAATCTGAGCCATCTGCATCCCTGGCCAGTACCAGACATACCAGGTTATTGGTGCATTGTGAAGCTCTTATTTTCTATTTTCTTCCTTTGTTTTTTTGGTTTTTGTTTTTCTTTTAACCGCTGACAACTCCATGATGATGCTGAAAAATCTCTGGCCTGAGTAAATAAGTTTGCTGTGTGAAATGGCCTGTCTTCCCCCTCTGTGTGAGATCTTGGGTTTGGCAAGTTGACATTCTCTGACTAAAAACCATTTGGTCTCAATTTCTGACTATCCGTCCTCTCAGTGAGTGGATTTTGCCCATAAACAAAGAAGTTGCTGGGCTCACCTGAGTAATTCTCCTTTTAGAGGCTTTTGCTGCTGTCTTCTCCCCTTGAATAGCCACCTGAATTTTGAGGCTTATTGTCACATATTTTGGTGTAAAACATGAACCTGGCTCCTGATTTACTCGGGAGAGATCCAGATGTACTCAGAACAAGCCCAGGATTCCTTGTGAAATGTTCCCCTGCTTAAAGAAGGCTTTTAAAAAAACCCCTTTATTAAGAAGAAAAAAAAAAAGAAGGAATAGCCCTTTTTACCACTTAATGCAGTGATGGATTTTTTGTGTGTGCAAACTTCAGATAAAAGGGGCAGAACTTCTAATTGCATTACCTAGAGAGGCTTAATAATGTTTGACCAAAGTATCTTGTCGTGGAAATTCACTAGAGTAATTTCAGTTTAATTTCTGCTGAAATCCCTTCACTTCATCCCTTACTGCTTTCCAAAGCCCTTGCAAAGCTGCTCGAGGAAGGAGAAACCGCAGTTTCGTGTGCCTCCAAAGACAATGGTTGCATTTGGAGAGGGCGAGCAAAGACTTGGGTTTGGAGATGCTGTGTTGTGTGACCTCCTGTGCTGGCAGGACATAATACCAGTTTTTATTGCCTCTGTTTCTCAGTATTTTGTTTTTTGAGATAGCTATTGATACCTGTAAAATCTTCCCAGAGTGATTGAGAGGTCCTTAACTCCAGGCTAAATTTGTCTGGCTCGACTGCAATGAGGACTAGTGCTCCCCAAATGTGCAAGCCTTAGATTGATCTGGTTTGGACCTGGGAAAAACCCAGAGGGGGTGTATTTCTGAGCATTGGTAAAAAGCAAAGCCCAAAGGCCCTTAAATGATCTTTGTGGAAAGCATGTCAGGCTCTTGGAGAAGCCCTGCTGTGGGATGTAATCACAGATTAATAGAATGGCTTGTATTGGAAGGGACCTTTGAAGCTCACCTAGTCCAAGCCCTGTGCAGTGAGCAGGGACAGCTTCAACTAGAGCAGGTTGCTCAGAGCCCTGTGCAGCCACACCTGGAATGGTTCCAGGGATGGGGCATGGATCACCTCTCTGGGCAACCTGGGCCAGGGTCTCACCACCTTCAGCGCAAAATATTTCTCTAGTCTAAATCTCCCTCTTTTACTTTAAAACCATCACCCTTTTTCCTGTTGCAACAGGCCCTGCTAAAAAGTCTGTCCCCATCTTTCTGATTGACTCCCTTCCAGTACTGAAAGACCCCAATAAGGTCTCCCCGGAGTCTTCTCTTCTCCAGGCTGAATAACCCCAACTCAGCCTGGTCTCACAGCAGAGGAGTTCCAGCCCTCACATCATTGTTGTGGCCTCCTCTGGCCCTGCTCCAACCAGATGTCCTGGTTCGGCCAGGATAGGGTTAATTTCCCCCAGGAGTTGCTATTCAATACCGAGCTGACGTCATGTCCGGCACACAAGGCGGGCAGGGCAGTCCGGGCTCTGTCTCACCCGGGTTGCCTCGCTCTGTGTCTGTGGCTGTACCCACGCGGTCTGTACCTTTATACCTCTTGTTTTGTGCATTGTTACCCCTGTTGCTGTTACTGTTGTTGTGACTGTTGCTTTTGCATCGCTGGATTAAATTCTCCTTATCTCAACCCCCAGGGTTTGTATTTTGCTACCTCTCCTGTTCCCGTCTAGGGGGTGGGGGGGCAGCGGCCACGTGGTGCCCGGTCCCGGCAGGGTTTAAACCACCACACAGTTCCATGTCCTTCTTGTGCTGAGGACTCCAGAGCTGGACACAGAACTCCAGATGAGGTCTCACCAGAGTGGAGTACAAGCTATCAGGGGACTCGCCTGCTTCTGATGAAGTGGGCAGTGAGGTGCCCGTGAACCTGGTGTGCCACCAGAAACTAATTACAAGCTTAATAGTCCTATTGCCTTTCCATGTCCCCATGTCATGTTGCAGAGATCTGGTGAGCATGGAGGTGATGGTGGGTGTGAGGCCAGCTGAGGGCTACCATTGCTCCCATGACAATTACTGGTGTAAGAGGAACATGGATCTGGAAGGATCTCATGGCTCACTGTCTCCAGTCACTCGCTATTACAAGCCACCACTCACCACATCTCATTTTTAGACTTTATTGAGAGCTATTGCCAATGGCAGGCAGGCTTTTGCTCCCCCATTGTTCCTGTGGGGGCTGTCTCAGGCTCTGGCTTATATGATAGTGAATAGTAATTAACCAACCTAAATGTGCTGATGAGTGTTTTATATCTGCTCTCTCCGACCTCACCACAGTATTCAGGATGTGATCTCTCAGAGATGTTCTTCATTAGCAGTTAATAGGGTTTTTTCTCTCTCTCCTGGAAATACTTTGAGTTGTAGATGTCTTTTAATAATTGTGTTGAGTCAGGGGCCCACGATCTGTTGTAGGACAACTAAACTACAAGGGTGAGTCTTCTCATTTGTCGTCTCCACTGAGTTTCTGTCATTGCCACTGATCTTTTAGGCCTGGCCTTGGATTTTGCCCTGTCAAATGTCATTCCACACCCATCAGTCTGGTTCTCAAAGTCATCGTTTCCTTCCAAACAATGCCTAAAATGATTGTTTTGGGTTGTTTTGCCTCCTAAGCAGTGAGTTTGATGAGTGTTGGTCTCCCGTCGCTACGGAAGTGTTCAATGTGAGTGGTGACTGAACAGTCTACTCAGCAAAATCCCTCCAGACTGCCTCCTTTTTTGGAATTATCTGTTGTAATCTTATTTTTTTGAGGCAAAGCTTTTCTTTGATTCATAATTCTTATTGTAATGTTCCCCTCCTACAGTTTAACTAATCAGTTGACCATGTGGTGTGATATCAAATGTTTTTCTGAAGTCCAGATGGTCAAGCTCTCTCACAAAAGACAAAGATTAGCTTTTGTCTAAAAAAAAGCTGTTATCTCCTGGAAAAATATATTTACCAGGCTCGCCTGGCAAAAATCCTTCTGTGTGAAATCCAGTTTACATTTTACCCATTTTCTTAAATTTTTTGGCCTTTGGAGCTGTTTCTCAAGCATAGATGCTGCTCAGACCAGTCTGATCTACCTGTAGCTGCTGGAATTGCAGCCTCCTGCCCCAGTCCTAAATATTCTTTCTTCTTTAATCTTACATCTTCCTTCCCTCCCGCTCCCTGCTGTTAGATGAGTTTAAAATAATCTGTGGAAAAGGAAGTCTCTGGGAAGCAAGGCAGCACCGCTGAAGTGATTATTTTCACTACAGTAAAGGTTGAAAACTGGTTACAATTATCACTCCTAGTTTTACATGCTAATGGGATTTGCCTTTGGGTGATTACACCAACTATTCTGTCATGCAGGCGAGTGTTTTGTTTTGCACCTTTAAACCATCCTTTCTCAGGCTGTCAGTGAGTTTGCAGAGGAAGATAAAGGATGTATCCTGCTTTCCAAAGCCCTGACCATGACTCGGCCTGTGTGCCCACACAAGAAATGCTTCCCCTCCACAACAGCTTGGCTTTGAGAGATTTATTCCGGATTGGTTCAAGGTGATCTCAGGTGCATCTTTTTGTTGAGTGCATTCCCACTGATGAAGAAGTGCAGATCCTTTTATAATTCTTCCAGGCAATGTAGCTATGAATCAAGTGGCAGTGGGGGAAAATTAACTCAGGCATTTCAAGAAAATAGAATCATAGAGCCATAGAATCATTTTGGTTGGAAGAGACTTGACGATCATCAAGTCCCACTGTTCACCCAGCACTGCCAGGTCACCACTAAACCATGTCTCTCAACACCATGTCTCCAAGGCTTTGAAATCCCTTCAGGGATCGGGACTCCACCGCTGCCCAGGGTAGCCTGGGACAGGCCTTGACAACCCTTTCAGGGAAGAAATTGTTCCTCATGTCCAACCTAAACCTCCACTCGTGCAACTTGAGATGGTTTCCTCTTGTCCTATAGCTTGTTCCTTGAGAGTAGAAATAAGTAGACTCAAACCAGGCTCTCTGTGTGGTATGAGGAGGGTGAAGCTCTCAAGCTGACACTGTTCAGATTCCCAGGCTGAGAACAAAGAGTTGCTCCATCCAGGAATTTTCCACTTAATTCTTCATATTGACAAAAAAACATTTGTGTAATTGACTTTTTTGGACAGGGCTGTATTCAAACCATTTCAACAAGCTCTTGTGATTCCTTGAGAATAGAGCCAATGTCAGCTGCTCTGCTGCCCACCTCAAAATTGATGGCTTCGCTAAAAGGACCATATAGCCTTGTGCCAAAAATTTAAGAGGATGGAGTTGCTGCCATCAATTGATGCTTCTTAATACAAAGTGGAGTACTCCATCAGTGCCACAAGGTCCTTGCTAATGGGAAAAAGGCAGCTAATTAAGGCAGTAGACCACCATGGACAAGCAGCCTTTTTATCTCTGTCTGCTTTGCCAGTGCAGAAGACATCAAAAACTGGACAGATATGTTTAATTTACAAGGTTGCAACTGTGTTCCACTGGACAGAAACAGCCCCAAATGGGACCAAACCAAGGCCAGACCAGAGCCTTGAAGTGGAAGAGGAAGTTCTGAGACTGATTGTGATTTTGGAGAGAAATAACCATTTTTTGCATAGAAAAGTTATAGGAGATCAGGTTGATACAGCAGGTGAGCAGAAGATGGTCCTGCACTGCAAGGCTCAGGTCCATTTCCACCTCTGAACCATGCAAAGTTGGGGGATTGAACTTGTGCATTGCTCTAGGTTTCTTTGAGAAGAAATCTTATTGTGAGGCTTTCTTGCGGCAGTTCAGCACTTAAAGGAGGCCTACAAGAAAGATGGTGACAGACTTTTCAGCAGAGCCTGTTGTGACAGGGCAAGGGGTGTTGGGTTTAAAATAAAAAGGAGATTAGGCTAGAGAGAAGGAAGAAATTTTTTACACTGAGGGTGGTGAGACACTAGCCCAGGTTGCCCAGAGAGGTGGTCGATGCCCCATCCCTGGAACCATTCCAGGTGAGGTTGGCCGGGGCTCTGAGCAACCTGCTGTAGTTGAAGCTGTCCCTGCTCACTGCACGGGGCTTGGACTAGATGACCTTTAAAGGTCCTTTCCCACCCAAACCATTCTATGGTTCTATGATAAGGTGAAGACCTTGCAGTCCCTAAAGGGTTGTGTTCTGGAAATGTCCACTCTGCTATGTACTCTGTCCTTCGTACCTGAGTCAGAGTTACTTTAAACACCCCTGAGTGACCAGCCCTGTTACTCCTTTACAGCCAGTGTAGGAGAAAGGCAGGACCAGAAATCAATTTTCTGTTGGCTCTATGGGGGAGGCTGTAGCTTTAGGAGATGATTGGAATGACACCAGTCCCTGATGGATTAATTGAAAGGGTCAGTGTCTGTAGTTAAACAGCTAAAATTGCCTATATCAGTTATTCAGCTGAGTCTTTCATGTCAGCTAGAAGATGTCTGTGAGGCAGGAGCCATCTAATATATAGACTGGGTTTGTTTGGTGAGGTTTTTTTTCCCCCCTCCCCACTGGCAAATGGTTTCTCAGTAGACACATGGACAAGTATGTTTTTGACATTTATCTGGGTTTATCTAAGATCTAGTTTCACCTCTCTTCCTCCTTGCTCTTTTTGTTTTTTCTACCTCAGTTAGGTGGTGGTTGGAATAACTTGACTTAATGACATATTTTCAGCACTGGTTTCAGTGGTGACAGTTATTAACGGTTTCCTGATAAGAAACAGGTGTTTCAGCATGGTCCATCAGGCAGGAGAAGAACAATGCCTCCCCAATGTCATTGTTCATGATGTATTCAATGACTGCTAGCTTTTTTTTTTAATGAAGATTTTGTTCAACCTCGTAGGTAGCATTTTACTATTTAGTATGCAGGCTTTGGATAAGCTAGTGGAGTGGAAAACCTTTTAATTTCTTTTTAATGCAAACATGGATCTTGCAAGACCTTGTCAAGTGACCGGAATGGGCACAGGCTCTTGCTTATATCTCTCAGCATCACTTGGTGGTGTCCTGCAAGAAAATCATGGGTGCTTCTCCTGGGAGTTTTGGTTCAAGGGACAGCTACGAGCATGAAGTAGTTGAGGTAATTCTCCTGGCTACCTCTGTTTTGAAATGAGGAGCCACACCTGGATGGTTTGGGCAGAAAACATCAGTAGTATAATAGGGGCATTGTGACAGCTCCTGGGCTCTGCTGCTATTTCTCATGCTTTCCATGGGTGGGCGGGTAAGGAATGAAGGACAGATTGAAGAGGGTTTGGGGCAACCTGGTCTACTGGAAGTTGTCCCACGGCAGGGAGTTGGAACTAGATCATCTTTAAAGTCCCTTCCAATCCAAACCATTCTATGATTCTATAAAATCATCAGAGGCCCAGCTCAAATGCCTTTATGTGAACGCCCACAGTATGGGCAATAAACAAAAGGAGCTGGAGATGCTTGTGTACCTCCAGAGCTACGATCTGATTGGCATCACAGAAAAGTGGTGGAATGACTTCTATGATTGGTGTATTAGATTAGAAGGGTATAAGTTCTTCAGGAAGGATAGGCAGGGGAGATGAGGAGGGGGTGTTGCCCTCTATGTCATGCCCCATGCCCTTGTATGCCCCATGCTAGATTGCATGGGCTCCACCTGGCAAGTGATGATGACAAGACCAAGTGCCTATGGGTCAGGGTAAAAGGAAGGGAAGGAAATGTTATGGTGGGGGTCTGCTACAGACCACCTGGCCAGGACGACCAAGTGGATGAGGCCCTTCATAGACAGATAGGAATCACTGCTCATTCACAAGCCTTGGTCCTCATGGGGGACTTTAACCACCCCAACAGAGACAACACAGCAAGGCATAAGCAATCTGGGAGATTTCTGGAATGTATTGATGATAACTTTATCTTCCAGGCAATAAAGGAACCAATGAGGAGAGGTGCCATGCTAGACCTTGTCCTCACCAACAGGGAGGGGTTGGTGGGCAATGTCAAGCTCTTGGGCAGCTGTGGCTGCAGTGACCATGAGATGGTGGAGTTTAAGATCCTAGGGGCATCAAAGAGGGGGCTCTTGGCAAGCTTGAAACCCTCAATCTCAGAAAGGCTGACTTTGCCCTCTTCAGGAGCCTCCTTGGTAGCGTACCATGGGGTGAAGTCCTGGAGGGATTGGGAGCCTAGGAAAGCTGGTTGACTTTCAAGGATCATCTCTTCCAAGCTCAAAAGCACTGCATCCCTAAAAAGAAGAAATTGAGCAAAAATGCCAGGAGGCCAATATGGATGAACAAGGAAATCCTGGACAAAATCAAACACAAAAGGAAAATGCACAAAAGGTGGAAGCTAGGACAGGTAACCTGGGATGATTACAAAGAGACTGTCCGTGAAACCAGAAACCAGGTTAGAAGAGCTAAAGCCCAGACAGAATCAAATCTGGCCAGGGACATTAAAAGTAACAAAAAAAGNACATGGACTTGATGGATGGACCACCCAGTGGATAAAGAACTGACTGGAGGGTCGTACTCAAAGAGTTGTGATCAATGGCACTAGGTCTGGGTGGAGATCAGTGACAAGTGGAGTTCCTCAGAGGTCTGTTCTGGGTCCAGTGCTGTTTAACATCTTTGTCAGCAACATGGACAGTGGCATTGAGTGCACGTTCAGCAAGTAGATGACACCAAGCTGTGTGGTGCAGTGGACTTGAGAGAAGGGAGGCCATCCAGAGGGACCTTGACAGGCTTGAGAAATGGGCCAATGCCAACTGCATGAGGTTCAACAAGTCAAAGTGCAAGGTCCTGCATCTAGGTTGGGCCAATCCCAGGCATAACTACAAACTGGGTACAGAGTAGGTTGAGAGTAGCCCGGAGGAGAAGGACTTGGGGGTGTTGATCGATGAGAAGCTCAACATGAGCCAGCAGTGTGCTCATGCAGCCCAGAACGCCGACCATATTCTAGGATGCATCAGGAGGGGTATGGCCAGCAGGTCAAGAGAGGTGATTCTCCCCCTTTACTCTGCTCTTGTGAGACCCTACCTGGAATACTGTGTCCAGTTCTGGTGTCCCCACCATAAAAGGGACATAGATCTGTTGGAGTGGGTCCAGAGGAGGGCCATAAAGATGATCCAGGGGTTGGAGCATCTCTGCTATGAGTATAGGTTGAGGACACTGGGATTGTTCAGCCTAGAGAAGAGAAGACTCTGGGGGCACCTTATAGCTGCCTTCCAATACCTGAAGGGAGCATACAGGAAGGCTGGTGAGAGACTCATCATGAGAGTGTCCAACGACAGGACAAGGGGAAGTGGTTTTAAACTGAAGGAGAGTAGGTTTAGGCTAGATCTTAGGAAGAAGTTTTTCAGTACAAGGGTGATGAGACTCTGGAATAGATTGCTCAGAGAGGTTGTGGCTGTCCCCTCCCTAGAGGTGTTCAAGGCCAAGTTGGATGAGTCCTTGAGCACTCTGGTCTGGTTGAGAGGCATCCTTGCCCATGGCAGGGAGGTTGGACTAGATGATCTCTAGGGTCCCTTCCAACCTAAGCCATTCTATGATTCTATGAAGATATCCTGGGTAGTTTTTTCAGACAAGGTGTGAACATGGATCATTTGCCCTCAATACGCAGGTGGGTTTTCTGGTCATTTTGCTTGGCCAAGACCTGTACCATACATTTCTGATAGCCCCTTGCTCTCCCTTTTCTGCTGTTCACGCTTCTGCCGCATCCACTCCATCTCTGTTCTCCATCTGATCTTGCAGTGAATAGTGTGAAAGGCCTTGGACTCAGTGTAGGTGCTGTGCAGAGCTTGGCTGCACCTGGGAAAAGAATCACAGGATGGCAGGGGTTGGAAGGGACCTCTAGAGATCATCTCGTCCAATCCTCTTCCTAAAGCAGGGTCACCCAGAGCAGGGTGCCCAGGATCACTTCCAGGTGGATTTGGAATCTCTCCAGAGGATACTCCACAAACACTTTGGGCAGCCTGGGCCAAGCTCTGGCACCCTCACAGGGAAGAAGTGTCCTCCTATTCAGATGGAACCTCCTAGGTTCCAGTTTGTGCTCGTTGTCACTTGTCCTGTCGCTGGGCACTGCTGAAAAGAGTCTGGTCAAAGAAAAGTGGACAAAACTTCATCTGTCTCTTTGCATCACTTGTGTGATGAGATTGACTGCAGGGAAGCTGCTGCAGCTGCTAATGGTTGGATCCCACCAATGTGCTGCGCAGGTCTTTTGTTCTCTGGCTGTTCTCCTGGTGCTCAGAGAGAAAGGGTTGGATGTGAGGTATGGTAACCATGCTGGCTCTTTTCCATGTCCTGTGCAGGAGATATTCTCAGCGAGGGCTGCTTTCTCTGTGATTCTGTGGGGCTGACTATTTGGACATCTGGTAGGTGCCAGAGTGGATATTGTTGGGTATCCCTTGAGGGACAACTTTCTGCATCCTTTGTCTTCCATAGGAGATGGGAAAAGACAGAGCCCTCAGTGCTTGGACTGCTACCTGAAGGATGTGGTAAGGGGCATCTTCTCTTCTTCCTCATCCTCTGAGGTTGCTGTGGTCCAGCTTTGAGTGCAGTGTAGGGACATGCCTGCTTGGCCTTGCTGGAGTGGCTCTGTGAGCCTTGAAAACGAGGCTCTGTGAGCCTTGTTGTACCACAGCCCATAGATTTGTACCACAACCTATGGGTTTTATTCTGCAACCTATTAACTTCCCATCACTGTTTGATATCACAATGGGGTGGATCAGTGCAGGGTTCACCAAAGGTGCTTGATAGATCCCCTTGGTCTTCAGTGAGGCAGTGCCACCTCCCAACCCAGTTCTACCGCTTGGGCTCTCTAGTGAACAGGGAGGAGAAAAAAAAAAGATTAATTGGTGATAAATAATGCATTTTGTTTCCACCTAAAGGTTGTTTGATCTCCATAGTCTTCATTCCTCCAGTGACAAGGAGCTGAGTGTTAATAGCTATTTGTTACCCATCACAGTGCTTCAACAACCAGAGTGGAGCTGCACTCAGCTAATCCATCCGTGCCACAGGCAGGGCTTCCCGTTATTGCTTTCTTTACAAAAATTAAAAAAGCCCAACAAATTTCTGCTCTCCTGTGGTGACTTTTCACAGCAATTTCTCCAAGTGAAACAGTTAATGAACATTAAACATCCTTTTTTGTGGGGAAGGCAGCAATCAGGAGAAAAGATATAGTGTCGTTCTAAAATCTCCCTGTACGCGTATATGTGCACACAGAGCCCCTTCAAGGCTAAGTGGAATTGGAAGCGATAGTTACCAGTATGATATTTAAATGAGCATTTATTACCATAAGCCGTTTGGATTTTAATGTCTACTTCTGTACAGTAGGTAAATCAGGGCTGGAATGGGCTTGTGAGTGTGCACTGGGCCTCTGGTGTTGTGGCTGGAAGGGTTGATTTTCCGTACTGGGATTTAGCCTCCTGGTTTCTGTTCACAAACCCTGGCCACCATGGGGAAGGTTTCTCCTCTCATCTTTGGAGACAGCCCTGCCCTGAGGACAGCTTGTGCTTGCTTTCCCATCCCAGCTCCCTACCTGAGGAGGATGCTGGTTAGATGCCGAAACAACTTGGGTTTGCATCTGGATGGAGGAATGTTTTGCTGTCTGAGGTAGCAGCTCTTACGCATTTTATTGGGTGCTAAGGGGGCTTCATGGGGTCCAAACCATGAGAGATTTAGACTAGATACAAGGAAGAAGTTTTTTACACTGAGGGTGATGAGACCCTGGCCCAGGTTGCCCAGAGAGGTGGTTGATGCCCCAGCCTTGGAAACATTCCAGGTGAGGTCAGCTGGGGCTCTGAGCAACCTGCTGTAGTTGAAGCTGTCCCTGCTTACTGCAGGGGGATTGGCCTAGATGGCTTTTAAAGGTCCATTCTAATCCAAAATGTTCTGTGATTCTATGAGTGATGTACTTCCAGGGTATGTGGTTTACCAGGCAGTGCTGTACCTACATCCACACCTTCCATCTCCTGTCCTCCCTCCATCCAGCCTGGCCTGCAGCCCTGAGCAGAAGCGAAGGGGCTTCTCATGAAACTGCTGGAGATGGGCAGATCTTCAGGCACATTGAGATACCTCCCCAGCCCCCTTCTTGTCCTTCCTCTTTGCTCCCCTCTCCCTCCATGGGGACCTAGTTTGCCTTGCAAAGTGGTCTCGTTATAAATGCATCAGCCTCTGCCAGTCTCACACACTCAGCCTTCATTTAGCTCTCTAAGCTCGATTACATCTGAGGATGTCTTGGGGTAATTAAGTAATATTAGAACATTTTCTTTTCTATTTTTTCCCCTTCCCTAATGCAGCTTTCAAAGCACAAGCCTCAGTTCTCACCCACTGGAGCCCACTTCTCCGAGCCTCTGAATTCTCCCTAATGTACTTTGTCATGAATGAAGGCTAATTACATTTCTGAAAGATGTCATTAGTGTCATATTCATGCTGGGTTTCAAAGAGCTAGCATGCAGCAGGGAATGCTCCCTTAGGTGTCTTTCAGCTTCACCACGCGCAAGTGCTGTCGGTGAGGAGCAGGGTTCAAACTGGCCGGGCTTTCTGGGCAGCGAAGGGGAGCTCAGCCGGCAAAGCGGAGATGCATTGGGCTCTGTTGTGAGCAATCTCTTTCCTTGGATGTTTTGCATTCTTCATCTCCAGAGCTCATCATGGTTTACAAATATTAACTAATTAAGCCTCTCAGAGCTCCTGTGAGATAAGTAATTGCTACTCTAATGATTGGCATTATATCCACTCTCTTCTCTAAGCATTGGACAGTGCTTTTCTCTACAGAGAAATAAGGAGGCAAATCTTAAGCATGGGAAAAGATAAGCAATACTTTTGGATTATCCAGCCATCTAACTTGCTGACTGGTGGCCAGAAATCTGGTGCTGCCATAACAGGTTCCCATGGCATTGCTTTTGAAGCTTATGGTCCATGTTCTTCCCTCTTAGGTCTGTATAAACCCCAAAGAGCTCTACTGATTTGTCTCCTCAGAAGCTTCCTCAGAGGAAGGAGAAACCAGAATTTATCTATTCGGGTAGCTCATTGTTTACATCATGAATGAGATGTTAGTTCACAAGGAAACAAAAAGAAAATGGTGGTCATGTGTTATTATTTTTTCTCTCTCCCTAGGTGGTTATGAGGACATTGTTCTGATTTTGCGCTACAGCTGCTCTCCTGTTCATCCCAGTGTGAGGTGGCCACCAGACTCCCTCAGGTAAGCATTGCTTTTGGGAGTATTAGATGCTTTTAAAAAGAAGTTAGGTATAATTGAGAGTAAAATTGCCATGAAAATGCTTGTTTGTGTTGGACTGTATTGCCTTTTTGTTGTCCTGAAGAGATGCATTAGCTCTGTTATTGGGGCCGGAGTTTGCTGCCTCTGGAAAAGGTCAGCTATTGCAGGTGGTCCCTACCTCTGTGTGGAGCCTGTTGTCCCCCTCTGCTTGCCTTGCTTTTTGGGGTCACTGCTAGTACAGGGCACAGGCTGCCATGGCACAGGCTCTCTGTAGATCAGAGAGGGATAGTAAAGGATGCTGCAGCTCAGCATTGTGTGCAGACAGCAAGATAGTAGGCACTATATCTTCCCATCTTCCACTTCAGTGACCACTTGATTTCATTCTGCTCTTTGACCAGGATATTCCACAAACTGCTTTGGTTTTGTTTGATTTTTTTTTTCCTGCTTACAAGTAGATTTTTGGCCAAAACAATAAGCAGGAACCAGAAGGAAGTAAAACCTGGCTTTATATCACATGAGGATGGATCACAAAGCTTTCATAGAATCATTCAGGTTGGAAAAGACCCTTGGGATCATCGAGTCCAACCATCAACCCTACTCTACAAAGTTCTCCCCTAAACCATATCCCCCCAACACCACATCTAAACGACCCTTAAACACATCCAGGGATGGTGACTCAACCACCTCCCTGGGTGGCCTATTCCAGTATCTGACTACTCTTTCTGTGAAATTTGTTTTCCTAATATCCAGTCTAAACCTACCCTGTTGCAGCTTGAAGCCATTCTCTCTTGTTCTGTTGCTAATTACTTGTGAGAAGAGACCAGCACCAACCTCTCTACAGTGTCCTTTCAGGTAGTTGNGCCAGTGCTTGATCCAGCAGGTCGTATGCTCATCCAGGCCATGAGCAGCCAGTTTTTCCATGAGAATTCTATGGGAAACAGTGTCAGATGCTTTTTGAAAGACTAGGTAAACAATATCCACAGCCTTTCCTTTGTCCAATAGTTGGGTCATCTTGTCATAGAAGGAGATCAGGTTCATCAGGCAGGACCTGCCTTTCATAAACCCATGCTGACTAGGCCCCATTCCCTGGTTGTCCTTTATATGGCTTGTAATGGCACTCAAGATGATCTGCTCCATGACCTTCCCTGGTACCGAGGTCAGACTGAGAGGTCTATAGTTTCTCAGATCCTCCTTTCTGCCTTTCTTGTAGATGGGTGTTACATTTGCTACCCTCCAGTCCATTGGGACCTCCCCAGTTAGCCATGACTTCAGGTAAATAATAGGAAGTGGCTTGCTTAGCACGTCTGCCAATTCTTTCAGCAGCCTTGGGTGTAAGCCATCCGGTCCCATAGACTTGTGTGCATCCAAGTGGTGTAGCTGGTCTCTGACCACTTCCTCTTTAATTGTGATGACCTCATTCTGCTTCCCCTCTTTTGTAAAGACATAGAATCGGGTAGGTTGGAAAAGACCTTTAAGCTCATCAAGTCCCTTAGCTCAGCACTGCCAGGTCACCACTAAACCATGTCCCTCAGCAACACATCTCCGTGGTATTTAAATACCTCCAAGGGATGGGGACTCCACCATTGCCCTGAGCAGCCTGGGCCAGGCCTTCACAATCCTTGCAGGGACAAAATTTTTCCTAATATCCAACCTAAACTTCCCCTGGTGCAACTTGAGGCCATTTCCTCTTGTCCTGTCGCTTGTTCCTCGGGAGAAGAGATCGACACCTCCTTTCAGGGTGTTGTTAAGAGCCAGAAGGTCTGCCCTGAGCCTCCTTTTCTACAGGGCACCTACGCTGGAGAAAAACTTGTCAAAGGTCTGTAGCACTGATTTGTAGTCACTAGAGGACAGCTGGCCTTGAAGGCGTTAAACCAGAGGCAGATGGTGCAGAGCCATCTTCATCCTTGGACATCTCTGCTACAGCCTCCTGACTTTTAGGAAAACATGGATCTGAGAGGCCTCCCTCCTCATGGAAGGATCTCTCACCTCTCTCTGCGTCTGCTGTGGCTGATTTCCAGCCTTGGCTAAAGGGTCCTTGTCCCTCCTCTCTGAACAGGCCCATGGTGCCACCAGGAGCCCCGATGATCCCAGATAGGGCTGTGCATGGCCGTGCTTTGTAGGAATGGATGGGCAGACTGGCTTTTCTGTTTCATGCACCAGTGTGAAATTAAAGAGATTCTGGAAAAAAGTCTGCACTAGCGAAGCCAAGCTGCCCTGGGAAATGTTGTACTGAGAAACTAATTGTCCGAGGTGTGGGAATCTTGGGCTTTCCCACAGACCCTGCCTTCCCAGCCCTGCTGCCAGCTCTCTCCCATCTGGAACAGAAGACAAACATTAATTGAGAGGCTGTGTTTAATTTTGGGGTGAAGGTAGGATCTGGGCTGTGAGATGGCTGCAGGAGGGACCTGCTGTGTGCAGGGATGGACCGGAGGAGAAGCCTGGAGGTGTGGGTCCACCCTGTGCCCCAAAAAGCAAGGGAGGCTGATGGGAACCCAGGCAGGGAGATTAGTCCAGGTGAAAGGAGGAGTGAGTCACAGACACAGAATTTAGGATGGGGAGAAACCCAGTCTGGTAGGAGGGAGAGTCCTAAACCCATTCATTTTCACTGAGATAAGCCTAGGAACTGGCGTTTGCTCTGGCCCCGGCCTGTCCCATCTGTGATCAGCTGGCAGGGTTTTTACATAGACCCAAACTGGCTTTAAAACTTCTTCTTTTCTGCTGTGTAATTTAAAAGACATCCTGCTGAAGGCAGAGTCCTGTCAGTGCCCAGGAGCAAAGAGACAGGAGACAGGAGCTGAAACCCAGTAGCCAATCCAACTGCTCCTGGATCAGAGGTGTCAATCTAAAGGGGTGCTGTGACTTCACTACAAGCACCACATGTTATTTGGCTGTATGAATGAAAGCCGAATTTCTGAGAGCCTCCCATAGCCTATGATCAGCTGCAGGCCAAGGCTGTGTGTGTTCCCACCACTGTTACATCTGTCCCAGGTCAGGGAACTGCAGCTTCTGGTAAGGTCCTGGGGGGCTGGCAAGGCTTCCCAGTGTGAGAACAAGCACCTCTTCTCTCCATGGTCATCTAGGGTTGAGGCAGGAAAAGTTGGAAGGTAAACAAGAAACTTTCCTGAGCGTGTTTAGGCCTCTTGAGGTTGCCCATACTCTAATGACACATTCTGCAGATTATAGAACCTAGTAATTACAGCTAATAAGTCCAAAATGTGCAATTACCCTGTAAGCACTTGGAGCTAGAAGGCAGATTGAGCGTGGTTGTAGTACACTCGTTAGGTGATCTGTTGCTTTCCCTGTTTGGATGCAAAATCCCTGAGCAGCAGAAAGTGCAACTGCTCTTTTCCCCAGCCTCCATCCTCCTCAGCGCTGGGTGATGGAGGAAGCAAGCACATTTTCCTGCAACCATTGCTCGGCCAAAACAGCTGCAAAATCTGGTTTCCTTTCCTTAAGAAAGATGATTCCTGATCAGATTTTCAGATCTGGAGTGGGAGGGTCTTGAGGAGAGGTTGTGATGGTTTTTTTCTTCCTACTACTTTGCTTTCCTTCCTAATTATAGTAGCCCTTTTGTCAGTCCCTAAATTTCTTTCCACCCTCCAGTTTTTCCAGAGAAGCTTCTTAACATTTTGTACCTCTAATCAATACACAATTTATATGCAATAACTTTATCCAGAGAAAAGGGAAGCAGCTATCAGGGTTTCTCCTGTGATTTTGGTGTACTGTAGCCATTGACTGAAGGTCAATGTGAGCTCGACTGAGACTGATCTTTAGTGTCTTTGGGCAACCCATCGGCAAATTGCAAGCTTAGGGAAACCTCGACTCAACACTGGCCATAACAGATAGCATTGTGCAACCTACCAAGCACACCATCAAGTTGGCTTCCTTGGCAATGCTTCTCACCACAAAGCTTCCTCTGATGTTCAGGCAACCTTTCCTGGTGAAAAAAAGAGACCTTGTGCCTCCATAGGGCATGATAGATACCCTGACAGATGCTATTTTCCCTGATTATACAGGTAGTGGGTACGTTGATAGCAAGTGAAGCTGGTGCCTGCTCAGTGAACAAGGAGAATTGCTCCATTAGGAACCCCTGGGAAGAGCAAGACAATTCTGCAGAGAGGACCTTGTGCTGGGGGAGTGAACACTCATTTAACCTGCTTCCCAGCCAGGCTCGTACTCCTCTGTCTCCTGCCGCTTGAGATCCTGCTGGCACCTCTTCGCATCCCTCTGGCTGTGGCTGTACTGGTATGGCTCCCACTGGGAAGGGGACAAAAGAACAGAGAGCAGGAGGGGCAGGAGAAGATATTAGCAAGGACCAGAAGAAGTCTCCATCCTCAGAGATCACAGAATCAAAGAATGGTAGGGATTGGAAGGGACCTCTAGAGATCATCTCGTCCAACCCCTCTGTTAAAGCAGGGGTCACCCAGAGCAGATTCCCCAGGATCACATCCAGGTGGGTTTGGAATCTCTCCAGAGAAGGAGACTCCACAATCTCTCTGGGCAGCCTGGACCAGGCCCTGGCACCCTCACAGGAAAGAAGTTTTTCCTCCTGTACAGGTGGAATCTCCTGGATTCCAGTTTGTGCCTGTTGCCCCTTGTCCTGTTGCTGGGCACCACTGACAAAAGTCTGGCTCCATCCTCTTAACCCCCACCCTTTAGATACTGATCAGCATTGAGAAGATCCTCTCTTAGTCTTCTCCAGCCTAAACAGCCCCAGGGCTCTCAGCCTTTCCTTGGCACAGAGATGCTGCAGTCTCCTTAGCATCTTCGTAGCCCCCGCTGGACCCTCTCTAGTAGTTCCTTGTCTCTCTTGAACTGGGGAGCCCAGAACTAGACCTGGTAATGTCATCCTCTGTGCTCATGTTTACCCTCACCATCCCATCGACACTGCCTGGGAGGAGTGGATATGTCCAATGGGAATGACCAAGGCCACTCCTCACCATTTTAGGTTGTCCCACGACGTCTCGCAGCAGCAGGATCAGCTGGGGACACTCCACCTGACATGCTTAACAAGCAGGGAGGCTCAGACTTGCAGCCATTTGGCATCTATTAATCACTTTTAATGTGTAGGTTGCTTTAGCGTTGATCATTTTAAAATTCCCTGTCGGAAAGGTTACCTGTATAATTACAGGTATAAATCTCAGGGACATTCTTGCCAAAACAAATGGAGCATCTCATGCTCAGGCCAGGGCTGAACCCAAAGAGGCCATAAAAAGGGTTAGTAATGATGGGCCAGGAAACCTGCACCCAGTGTAGGGCTGAAAAGAGCCATGTAACTTCAGAGGTAAATGAGCCATTTGGATAGTTGGAAAGAGTTCCTGCCGTTGTACAAAAGCAGGAACTATTGACCTCCAGGCTTCGGACATTAGGCAATGCCTGAGTAGGCAGAGGTGGGGAAGAAGCCTGTTCCCAGCCATGTGGTTGCTACAGAGAGGGACGTGGGTGACCTCACCATGTTCTGGCACTGACCAGCCCTGCCGTCTGCTGCTACTGGTTTGATGGCAAAATTAGCAAAGACTCCAAATCTGCTTCCAGTTGATTCTGGTAATATCCAGGCTCATTGCAGTCAGAGCTGGTGTTGGCAGCACTTCTCAACAGTGTCATGAACATCATTGGATGCAGACTTGGGAAGGCACCACACAAAGCATAAGCGTGGCCCAAAGGGTCCCAACTAATAAGGCTGGAGCAGGCTCAGGTGGTGAGGAGTCAGTAGGTACCTCTTCCTGAAGGGCCTCAGAAACCTGAGGATGACCTGTTTATGAAGCAGCTGTTCTGGGAAGTGCTGATAAATGTCCTTGGTTAGCAGCAGAAAGCTTCAGTCCTTTTAGTCACTGGCTGAAAAATGTGGTGGTGTTTGGTTCTATTAGTGAAGAAAATGGAGTTGGGTCTGCCTGCTTGGGTTTTTTTTGACATTTGAGGTGCACAGTCTGGGTGAAAAGTCTATCAGAGCATCACTAAGTTCACATGTACCCTTGGAAAGTGGACTGTAGGGAACTGTAGGGAGACCTTCTCTCTCTTGACAACTCCCTGAAAGGAGGTTGGAGCCAGGTGGGGGTCGGTCTCTTCTAAGTAACAAGTGATAGGACAAGAGGAAACGGCCTCAAGTTGTGTCAGGGGAGGTTTAGGTCCGACATGAGTTAAAAAATGTTCCCTGCAAGGGCTGTGAAGGGCTGTCCCAGGCTGCGCAGGGCAGTGGTGGAATCCCCGTCCCTGGAGGGTTTAAAAGCAGTGTAGATGTGTTGCTGAGGGACATGGTTTAGTGGTGACTTGGCAGTGCTGGGTTAATGGTTGGACTTGATCTTAAAGGTCTTTCCCAAGTTACGATTCTATAAACTACCTCTCCCATGCTGCAACACCTTGTAAAAACAACCTCATGCTCTTTCTACTCTTCAAATTACAGGTGCCTTCTGCTCAGAGCAGGTCATACAAGTAGCTGTTCACCCTGCTTCACACTCCTTGTCTCCTGAAGTCCACATTTGTCTATCTCTCCTCACTTCCTGTATAGGATGCTGGGTGAGTAGTTGGAAGGAGAGATGCTGATTTGAGTTTTTGGTCTGTGCCTGTGCTCAGCACAAAGAAGGATTAGTCATGGTCCACATTGTCATAGCAAATTAAGGTGCAAGGACAACAGTATATTAGAAGGAAAATATTTTATATTAGCAGTAAGAAGAAATATTAAAGGCTTCAATGTTTTGGATTGCTAATTGCAGGGTGTGCTAATTGCAAAGCAAGCAATACAGGCTCTTATATAAACTCCAGTGCCCAGAGATTATGTTATGAATAGCAAGAAGACTACATGGGACATCATCTTGATGAAGCCACGACAAACATCTAAAACCACTTAAAATAACTCGTCTGAAACCATCCTGATGTCTCTGTGGTATCCCAGTTAATCACAGCCCTCTCTAAAAGCACTGCCTGGGTTTTGTCTTCTATGCTTACGTTAGTTGCTTCCAACTCTCTCATCAGCCTCATCTATAAATTCAGACTGCTCTTAAATAAGACTGATGCCACACAAAACCACTTCTACCATCCCCGTGCACTGTCTAACTATATTCCCTTATCCCTTTATATAACTGAATCAAGCCTGACACTTAAAGCACTCCCTTAGGGAAGTTATTGAATTTAACAGGGCTGAAACCAACAAGGTTCTAGAGAAATGCTCTAAAAAAATGGTGCAAGATAATGGAAAACAATATCCTTTCTATAAGTTTCTGAACCACCCTATAAAATTCTATGGCAAGAATGAAATTCTGTAGGATTTTTTTGCCCATAAAGACTAATTATGAGTAAATTGGCCCCAGTGCTTTTATTGCTGGGCTCCCAAAATTCAGTGGATACTGCTATCCTGATTTCACTTCCCAGGCAGAAGGATATTTCCGCTCTACTCCTTAGCAAGTTGTTCTCATTTCAACCCCAGATGGGATCTTGTCCAATCAGACCTGTGGTACAAAGTTCTACTGGGACTTACTCCTCAACCCACTTTTCCCTGCGAGCCCCCCACTTTCCCATATGCCCCATCCCTGGAACCATTCCAGGTGAGGTTGGACAGGGCTCTGAGCAGCCTGCTTGAGTTGAAGTTCTTACTGCAGGGGGGTGAAATAGATGGCCTTGAAAGGTCCCTTCCAACCCAAACCATTCTATGATTCTATGATTTCTACAGCTCCAGCAGTGTTGTCTGCTTGGCCATTTCTTTTTTTCAGAGTCCTGAAGGAGGTGTACCTTGTTCTCTTCAGTTTGGCTCAAGGGAGAAAGAATGGGTGGGAGAGGAGACAAGAGGCAGCAGAAATATGAGGCACTAAGAAACAGGGCAAAGATAACACTTCTCTGAACCTTTCTAATCCTTCTTCAGGCTTCCCAAGCCAGGAAAAATAAGAACAACAACCAACTTAGGTCCTCAGCTCTCAGGAAAAGATGTTTTTCATTGGACAAGGAGGATTATGGAGTGTCTGAAGCTTTGACGCTACAAGGGATTTTGTATTACCTTGCCTGATAATTCTCCCAGAAGCCTGTGCAAATATTCTCATGAATGAAAACTACCAAGCTACTTCACTGGTATTTGCAATTCCTTTTATTCATGCCGACTTTTTCTTGCTGAGATTGCTCACACAAAGGGCGAATAAATATTCAAAGTGCTCAGGCCCAAAATGCTCCTGCCCATTTTATGAAATGGTCTTTTGATTATTTTTCTTGATGCATTCAGACATTTTCAACAGATGAACCTTAAAAGAAACTCCTGTGTGTAAGAGGAATGTGACTCAGTAAGGGAAGAGAAAGATGACCACGTGGTGGTATGAATGTCATTACCTATGCACCAAAGTGAAAACAACCTGGCAGTGACTAGGGCACACCCCAATATTAATGGGGAAGATGAAACAAATTCATTTAACACACTTTGCACAGACACTAAATGTTTCATCCCATTGACTTGCATGTTTTGTTTTGTGCTTTTTAAAAAGACAAGGGAAAAAAAATAATACGCAGACGAAATAGTCGCTGTAAATAATTCATCTCACTCTGTTCTCATATTCAGAGCGGTGGGTATGGTGCCTACATTTGAAGATGTGGTTCAGGCTGTGCCCTCTTCTCTCCAAGGTGTACCTTGAAGTTGGCTTTCAGCTCAGTGTGATGTGATTGAAGATGACATTGCATTGTTCTTAGGACAGGATAGGTAAAAAAGAACTGAAAAGGAATTCATGGCTTGGCACAGCTGAAGGACCTCAGTGGGAGGGAAGGGTCTTTCTTGGCAGAGGGAGGCAGATCATCAGCAGTTCTAATGCATTTCCAGCTTAGCCCTAAGCTTTTTCTCCCAGTACCTTGAACTGGGAAGAGCAGAGCTGGCTAAAGGACATGTGGAGTTGTCCTGAAACTGTAGCATTAGTCTGCATCCTTGTCTGTTGGTGGACTGAAGTCCTGGGCTGCTCAAAGCCTGCTGCCTAATTGGTGTCAGGCATTTCTTATTTTCCACCCGATACAACAGTGGAGACATCAGTGGGGACAAGCACCTAACGCCATCTCAGCAGAATGGCCATGGAAATATTCAGTGCGTGGAAGAAATTAAGGCTTCTTTTTCTTTAAGAAAGAAAGTCAGCTCTGTTTCTGGAGCCGTTTTTAAAATAACTCTTAGTCAAAGTATCCTCACTTGAAGGATCCAGGACTTTTAAGAGGGGACAGACATGCCTTGTTTTGTCTGGCCAGAGTGAAGTTGCTGATCTTTGCAAGGAAATCCCTTGCTCCAGGGCACCCAAAATAAAGCTCCTCTCTCCTAGGCTGCACCTTCTCTTCCGGAGCGGGCAACAGGATGTTGAACATAGGATCTCCTGCACCAAGGCTGGGCATGTCCTAGACCATTTACCGAGTCCCTCCATTTGGAAATGAGAATCTAACACCTTGTCTACAACTGGATCCTGGCTCTGATCAGCAGACACCTGGAGTCCCCAGTAGATCTCCATCCTGGGCTGCACCAAGAAGGTGGCAGAGGCATCAGGTATGTCCTTTTGGGTTGAAATGCAGTGGTAAGCCAACTAATGGTAAGCAGCATGTTGCCTTTAGCTGGTGTGTCCTTCCTGCTGGGACAAGCAGGGCCTACCCCACGCCTCATCATTCCTGTTTGTCTTTGAACTGAGCAAGTCCTCCTCTCCTGGCTTCATAAAAGTAATAGGTTATGGCAAGTGGTGGAAAGGAGTAGGAAAACTGGCAGCTTGATAAGTGCTAAAGAGACCATCTGAGTAGCATGGGGTGATCTTCTTGGCATGACCAGTCAGGCCAGGTCTGGCAGGGCCACACCATTTCCTCATTACTGTGCCTACAGAGAACTCGGATGTACAACCTCAACTATCAGTATTTTGTGTTTCCAAGGCAACCCCAGCTTTAACAGCCTTCATAATGACATCATTTGGTTGAAATGAGCATGCATAATCTTTTGGTTACCACTGGAAGTATAAATTAGGTTACTCTCCCCACCCCCAGCCACTTGAAAGATAAATGCATTGTAGGGAGGGGGAGAAAAGAAGAGGGTAAATGGAAAAATCAATTTTTACATTAATGGAGTTCTCGTTCAGCATTTCTTCTCTTTATAGATTTAGGTAACAGTGATATCTTAGTTTCACAGAGTAAAGAAATTAATTACTTACTAATGGTGCGATTCAGAATTTAATTTATGTTATCCATTTAAATGTGTCATTATTAATCAATTTAAAGGAAGGGACCTGTAAGCCAACACCATCTGAACTGACTTATGTTGCCAGAGGACTCCTCATGCCCCCTCCTTGCTAGAAAACGCATCATTCCTGCTGCCTATCAGTTGTTGCATCTCCAAGTGTTCTGGCATCCCTGACGCAAGGAGAAAATGGGATTCCTCAGGCCTGATGGACCATCCCACCCTCGACATGTTTCCCTACATATAGAGAAGCACCTCGGTGCCAAAATTTTAAGGCTCTTTTCGTATTTAAGTTTCTCGAATTCCTGGTCTGAGGTTCAGTCATTTCCTTCCCATTTAAAAAGGTGATGTACAGAAAGAGGACATGGTCTCCAAGGCAGCTGCCTTGCAGAGATATTTTGCTACTGGCTTCCCAGCAGGTCTTGGACAAGTTGTGGGGTTTTAGCATGCCATGGACTCCCTAAAAAGGTAGGGATGGGGCAGCCATCTTAGGAGGGTGATAAATTGTTACAGATCCGATTATCTTGTTTTTACTGCTGTGTTAAGATGGGAAGAGGTAATATATTGTACAGGACTCTTCTTTTTCTAAGTAAGGCTTGTCACAGGCTTAAAATGATCCAAGGACTTGAACCCCTCTGCTGTGAGGCCAGGCTGAGAGAGTTGAGGTTGTTCAACCTGGAGAAGAGAAGACTCCAGGGAGACCTTATTGTGGCCTTTCAGTACTTACAGGGGGTCTGTAGGAAAGATGTGGAGGGACTTCTTGTCAAGGAGTGTAATGATAAGACAAGAGTTGATGGTTTCAAACTAAAAGAGGGAGATTTACACTAGAGAGAAGGAAGAAATTTTTTACACTGAAGGTGATGAGACCCTGGCCCAGGTTGCCCAGAGAGATGGGAGATGGGATGCCCCATCCCTGGAACCATTCCAGGTGAGGTTGGCCGGGGCTCTGAGCAACCTGCTCTAGTTGAAGCTGTCCCTGCTCACTGCAGGGGATTGGACTAGATAACCTTGAAAGGTCCCTTCCAACCCAAACCATTCTGTGATTCTATGATCCTATGAGTGATATAACTCCATACCATGCAGTAAATCATGAATAAACTAAAAAATCCCCACTCAAATTCTCTATGAAATGCTCAGAATTTCATTATGTCACTGCTTTCCCTGCTTCTTGGGCTTTTCCCTGTCAGGCAGGAGCCTGATATAATGGTTTACTCTATTTGTATTATTAATGCCTTCAAAAATGTTGGATCTGCCACATATTTATCTATGTGCTCCATGGAGCAAATAACACCACCAATGACTTGGAAAGACAATCTGCTGAAGGCTCTGTTTGGACTGGTATTATAAGGGTGTGATAGCCATTCCTTTCCTGTAGCGATGCATTGTTGTGTTAATTTTGATGTTATCCCACTGTAAAATAGAGGGATGTGACAGCCTGCAATTTGAGAGCCTGCTGTGGTACCTATCTATCTGTATCTATATTTATATATGAGTTCTTTCTTTTTCTTCCCCCTCTATTAAAAATAATGCTTACATTTAACATCTGCTATAGTCATAACACTTCTTTTTTAGTTCTGGAGAAGTTTAGATGCGCGCTGATGGTAAATCAAAGCCTTTGTCTAGCTAAAAGGGTTTCAGATGAGTTCCATGTTCTTCCTCAGTGTTTTGTTTTCCGAACCAATTACGGCCCTGCTGCCCACATCAGGCACATTTCAGCCTGAAAGTTCTCTTTGTTGAGCTAAAATACTTCCTCCATGGAATGCTGAGCAACAAGAGCTGGAGTAAGCAGCAGGTTGCAGAATTAATCAAGAAATCATTTAGCACCTGCAAATAAATACTTGTATCCAAAGTCTGTCTTTATTTTTTTCCTTCCACTCACATATAAATCTCTGGCTTCAGAGCAGAAAGGCCGGGGAGAAGCATCTGTGATTTAGCAGTTTCATTTAGACTTTGTGCTGGAGCAGATTATAGAGCATCCTCACTCCCCTTTTTGCCAATTCTGGTTGGGCATCACCAGCTTCTGATGGTAGGGAGGTAACCCTGAGCTGGGAGTGCTTTGCTACCCTTCCCAGAGTACTCATGTGCCTCTGTGTGATAACAAGGCATCAGCTCATCCTGGCTCATGCCTTTTTGGAGCCAGGAACAGCCAAAAGATGCCACCGCCTCTAGTCCATCCCTTGAACCTCCTGCGCCCACAAGCAAGAAGCATTTTTTTTGTGATTTCTACCATGCAACAATCCATTTCTTCCATAGTCCATAAGTTGTGAGATAACCTTGGCAGTGGGTTTGCCAACTGGGCTCTGGAGGGTTTCATGTAGGAGTCAAGCCTTTATTCATTTCCAAGCAAAAGGAAAAAAAACCACCATTGTAAAAAATGTTAGTATATATAGTGTTGAAAAGTTTTTATTTTCTGTTATAGAAATCGAGAAGGAAAGATAAACCCAAGTTAAATACCTTGACTTTCAGATGTTTACTGCTGATTATCTCCACATAAGTTTCAGAATCCCTGTCCCTTTTTAGGATGAGGGCCCATGAGTTACATTACTGTGCTGCTGTGCATTTTCTGGAGACCTGGATTTGGTGTTGGCCCTGGTCCTTTATAACCCGAAAAGCTCAGATTCATGGGATTCTGCAGATTCCCTTATAAAACAACCCTGAAAAGGGTCCCTGGTAGGTGAGGTGGGGACAGAGCAGGGTGTTAGCTTGGCCTTGCTTCTCTTCAGCTCTGTTGTTTTCCTTTGCCTGATTTAGAGGATCTCACCCTAATTTTTCTCGTGTTTGTGGTGCGTGCCACCAGCAGTCTCTGCCTCAAGTTGCAAATTGAATCCCTCCCTTCTCTAGCAAAGATCCAGAGGCTCCTTGAACCCTCTATGTCTGGCAAGGACCCTCTCTTCCAAAATACAGTCTGTGACGGGTTAGTCTCAAGATCCTCGTATAACCCCAGCTTGTGGATGAAGGACCCATTGCTCATTTCTGTTAGGTTTGGGTTGGAAGGGACCTTTAAAAGTCATCCGGTCCAACCCCTCTGCAATAAGCAGGGACAGCTTCAACTAGAGCAGGTTGCTCAGAGCCCCATCCAACCTCACCTGGAATATTTCCAGGGATGGGGCATAGACCACCTCTCTGGGCAACCTGGGCCAGGGTCTCACCATCCTCAGTGTAAAAAATTTCTTCCTTCTCTCTAGTCTAAATCTCCCCTTTCATTTTAAAACCATCATCCCTTGTCCTGTCGCAACAGAGCCGACTAAAAAGATTGTCCTCAAGTGACACAATGACACACAAGGCAGTCAATCACAATGTTAAGCTTGCCCAGAGAACAAGGTATTCCCCAAATTGCGGTAGCATGGGAAAAATGTGTTGCAGAAAGCTCCACTGTGTATAGGCTGCAGGATGAGTTTTGCAGGCAGAACAGCTCTTCCCATGTGCACATCCCTGATGCAGTGAGACTGAGCCCAGGAGGGACAGGGTAAGGTGGCAGCCAGCTGTCCTCTCCCACCTCCAACTAGGTTGCTGCCCTCGGGTGCTTTATGTTGTCAAGGTTTGATATTTCAATACCTGAGGAGATTTAGTGTTTGAGCCATGACAAATGACGTGCTGCCTCTGGGTTGGGCAGCATGTCCTTAACCCTGAAGCCCTGGGGCTGGAAGTGGTGGTGGTTTGGTTATTACAATGGCTTTGGTGGCCATGGCCACCCATCACTGCTGCATGCTTCCATGGAGGAGGATGGCACGGGTGTGCAACCTTTTCTAGGTGACCCTGCTTTAGCAGGGGGGTTGGATGAGATATCTCCAGAAGTCCCTTCCAAACTCTATCACTGTGATTCTGCTTCTGCACCACTTGGAGAGGAGGGGCTATAGGGCAGGGCTGTCCAGTGAGCATAGTGCCAGTGCTATTTCAGCCCTTTTAGCTGAATGCTCTTGGAAGGCAGGGAAGATGTATGAAGGGGTGAGAGGGGAAGCAGAAAATAAAGTGCTGTGTTGGCAAGTAGAGCCTGGGTCAGCCAAAGCAGGCAGTTGCACCTCTTGGCTTGACAACTTTTCTGCTGGTGACTGGGAGGGTGGATGTAAGTTTTATGGTCCTCATTGCCTGTTTCTCTTTGCTGTTCTGTTAAACCAAGTCCCACTGCAGGGATATAATTTTGTATAGGAGGGACCAAAACATATACAAAAAAGACACGGACAGGCTGGAAGGGATCCAGAGAAGGGCCAGGAGGATGATCAGGGGACTGGAAGACCTGCTGTATGAAGAAAGGCTGAGAAAACTGGGATTGTTCAGCCTTGAGAAAAGAAGGCTTAGGGGAGACCTTATCACCATGTACCAGCACATAAAGGGTGGCTATCAAGATGAAGAAGACTCCCTTTTTACAAGAAGTCACATGGAAAAAAACAAGGGGGAATGGTTGCAAGTTGCTCTTGGAGAGATTCTGATTGGAGTCCAGGAGAAAATTCTTTACAATGAGAACAATTAAACTTTGGAATAGTCTCCCAAGGGAAGCAGTGGATTCCCTTACATTAGACGGTTTTAAGACTCAGCTTGACAGGGTGCTGAGCCATCTCATTTAAACTGTATTTTTCTATCTTGAAAGGTTGGACTAGATGATCCTTGAGGTCCCCTCCAACCTGGCATTTTATGATTCTATGAATTTTGCCAGGCCAGGAAGCTTTGGAAATGCTGCTCATCTCTTCATCTGATGAGTGTCATCATTGCTGCAAGGAGCAGATCTCGATAGAGCTTCGTCTCTCTAATCCTGCACCGCATCTCTGGTGACAGCTGCAATGGTGCAGAGCAGAGCCCCATGGCAGGAGGGCTTAGGGCAATTTGCTCCATAGCTGAAGCTAATCTCTAAAGATGGTAACCGGCTTACAACCTGAAAATAGGGTCTTTTTATTACTTCCTAGACATTTCTTTCTCTCCTTCAAGCCTTAACAGAGCAATTCACGGGGCCTTCATACCTATTGCCATGAACTGGGTTGCCCTGTTTCCCAGGTGCAATATTTAACCGAGCAGAAGTTATCCAGTGTGACTGTCTGAGGGTATACCTAGAAAATAAGAGCTGAGACCCATAATTCAAGCTATTAAAATGTGGAAACGAGATCCGCAGTGAGATGATAAAAAATCTCAGCCTGAAAATGGGTTGACACAAGGAAAAAGAGGAGCCCATGCTGAATATCCCTCAGGATTCCTGAGGGATATTCCTGTCACCCTGTTGCAATGAAGTCCTCTCACTCATCTTCAGGACAGGTGAGAGTAAGACACAACAAAGAAATGTTATGGGGAGCAGGAGGCAGGTGGGGGGGGTGGAAACACATCACTTTATCCCCTTCTATAGCTTTGACAACTCAGGACCTTGCAGGCTCTTCTGTTCCAGTGCTGTTTATGGGATTCCCATGATCTGCTCCTGCTCCTGAGCTGCTCTTTCAGAAAAGCTCAGACTCTTGAGTGAGCATCAATCAGCCCGGCCCATCAAGCCATCTTCACTCGCTGCTGCTAATTGCACTAAGAAGGGTCTTGCCAAGCCAGTCACTATCTTTTCCTGGCTGCTTCTAAGAGCAAGGTCCCACTGCAGTGGACAGCAGCCCATGAACTTCATCTGCTAAGAGGCAGTAGGCATGTCTACCACCATTTTGGCCCACGCTGCTAATTATCTTGCATGAAATGAGAGTCCATTTGGTGTGACAAGCTGAAGCTCAGAGGGTGGCTCAGCACCGAATAAATGAGGGGTTGGTACAGCAGCTGCCAAGAGCATCAGCCTGATTTGCAGGTCTGCAAATGCAACTCATCTTCCTGACAGTGGACAGGGAGGGGAAAGGGAAAAGGATGGCTGAAGGAGGAAGAAATTTGGAAGATGGTTCATCTGGAACCTGTCCCTTTCAAGTGACAGTGATTAATGTTGCATACTTTGCCACTAAGCAGACTGAACATGTGGTAGGTGTCTACCAATGCTTCCTTTGAAGGCACTTATCTCGTAAAAATGAGTTCTCCAGTGTATTTGACAAATCTTGATTGATTTTCATCCTGCCTACCTTTCTGGTCACTCACAAAATCACAGTGTACGTGAGAGCGTTCTCCAAGGCAAAATTGCCTCTGAAACAGCATTAGCATCAGCAAGAGGAAGAGCTGGGGCCAGCTTCTTTTTGCCTGGCGTACGCCTTACCTCCAATGCTAATGCCCTCCCCATATCTTCAGCACTCTCTAGCTCAACCTGTCCGCCGGTTAAGCTCCATCCTTGCAAAAGTTTTAGCAGGAACTCACTGGAGTGCAGCTGTTCATCCCTCCGGGACACCAGAGGGGAAACTTGTAAAGAGATGGAGTTACAGAGGGTCAAAGCTGTGCCTGCAGGAACAGCACTAAGTGCCCGTGAAAGATGAAAAATACCTTTTTATTAAACACAGATAGTCTAAGTTTAGAGGCTGAGCAATACAGGCTAGGAAAGAAAACACCAGAGATACAGGAAAAGTCAGAGGCAAGGTGTGACTGAGCTGCTGAGGAACCGTGTTACCACCTCAGCTGAGATTAGGGTACAGAGCACCCATCAGCAGCCCATAGCTAGGAAAATTGCTTCTCTTGATAGCAGGTGCCATATTTTCATATATAAACCTTACAATTTATCCATGAGAAAGAGTCCTGTGATGAAGTTATAACCCAGATTATAAACACATGGAGTCAATATGAGGAAAAGCTTCTCTTTGACATGTCTGTCTCCTTTCATCTCACCCAAAGCTCATCTACCTCTGAGGTATTAGGTGGTACCAATGAAAAGGCAGCTCCTTTTTAAACATTGGTGCTTTCAAATCAGCCCCGCATATCCTCAAAGTTACAAGATAGATGCAGGAAAATATAGCAGCATTTACAAAGCATTCTTCAGCTGATAAGCAATTTAGCAGCAGAGTACCCTCTGGGAAGCTGAAGCAAAGGAAGCACCTTAAGAAATTGAAAGGTACACCTGGATCCACTCAAATGAAAGGATCTTGTTAGGGAGGCCTAATTGGGCTGCCTTCATTACCCCATCTGTGAACAGTTTTGTAGCCATGAGAACTTACAGAAAAAGAAGTGAGGCACTCCTGAGGTTTTTTGCTTTCTTCTGGAAGCTGAAGTTAGAAGAAACTTGAAAACTTGGGAGAGCAGGTAAGAAATATTTGGAGACTGATGAGGTGGGAGCAGATTTGAGATAGTTAATTTCTCAGAGGGCTGCTACTCTGTTAAGAAATTCTTCTGGTTTACCTTGAGATGCACATGCAAGTAAAGAGACAGAGCTAGATGCAATGTTTTTGGAGTCCTCTAGGGCCAGGAGTGGGCTATCTTTTTCACTTGCAAACAAATACTTTTGGGAACGAGCTTGAATCTAGGGTGCTCTGTTGCAGGATGCAGATGAAACAGTGTTTATTGCTGTATTTCCAGGAGAGATTAAATGAAACATGGAGTGAGAGATGCTTACCTGGAGAGCTAAGACTCAGAAAGCGACACAACTCTTGGAAAACTTCTTTAAAAAGGGCTTTGTGGTGCGAGCAGGGCTTCTTCTGGGCTATGGGGATGACTTCAGAGCGCTGCAGCTCTCCTGCTGTGTCTACAGCTGAGAGGGAAAGCTCTGCATGTACTGCAGAGACTAAATAAGAATAATTAATTCTTCAGAGGTTGCTTATTCTGTTACCAACTCTGGTGTTCGGTAACCAAGTGAAGCATGAGAATAAAAACCGTGTTATTTTTTAAACTGTTGTAAACTACCAGAGAAGGAGCAATTTGGGGCTGGTGCCTTCATCTGGGGGATCCAGAAATGTGTATTTTGCTGACAGGGGCTGCCTCTCTGGGGAGCAGAGCATGGTTGCATGGGTGGAGAATGGCCTCAGGTGCTTCTGTGTTCTCCTAGATCAAGCCTGGTTCAGTTTCAGCTCAAATGTTCAAGGTTAGACCAAAGCTTTGGCTGTAGCTGGTTCTCTGTCTTCTTGTCTGTCCTTCTCCCTTTTACGTACCTTTCATTACAGAACTGCAAGTAAAAATGGCAGATGTGCTGCAATAAGGCTGCTCAGATCAATTTTCTAAGTAAGTGGCTGCAAGGACTGGAGGTACTTTCTGTTTTCTTTTGTTTCACTCTACCTCTTCAGATTTATAGCCCAAAATGCATTAGTTGAGTAAAATTTCATTAGTGTAATGGCAGGCTAACTAGTTGGCTAGCCTGTTGTGCTATGTATCGTGGCATTTTGCTTTCTTCTTGAATTATAAGTCTGTCCGATGAATGCATGGTGACTTCTGCTGGTCTGGGTCTCTGTGATCACTCTGCTCTTGTCTCCAGACCCAAGACCTTCCTCTCTATATGGGTGGGAGCCTCCTATTCCTCCCTGTAGTTGAGTCATGCATAGACAGGAATGCTCTGCTTGGATGGGCCATCTACTCAAAACTCTGCCCAAGTGTGGGAGCCAACAATGTGCCCAGGTGACCAAGAAGGCCACCAGCATCCTGGCTTGGATCAGAAATAGTGTGGCCAGCATGACTAGGACAGGGATTGTCCCCCTGAACTCAGCACTGATGAGGATGTACCTCAGATCGTGGGTTCAGTTTTGGGCCCCTCTCTCCAAGAAGGACATGGAGCGTGTCCAGAGAAGGGCAACGAAGTTGGTGAAGAGTCTAGAGCACAACTCTTGTGAGGAGCAGCTGAGGGACCTGGGGTTGTTGAGCCTGAAGAGAAGGGGGCTCAGGGGAGACCTTCTTGCTCTTGACAACTTCCTGAAAGAAGGTTGGAGCAAGGTGGGGGTTGGTCTATTCTCCTAGGAAACAAGTGACAGGACAAGAGGAAATGGCCTCAAGTTGTGCCAGGAGTGTTTAGGTTGGACGTGAGGAAAAATGTGTTCCTAGAAAGAGTTGTCAGGGTCTGTCCCAGGCTGCCCAGGGAGGTGGAGTCCCATCCCTGGAGGGATTGAAAAGCCTTGGAGATGCGGTGCTGAGGGACATGGTTTAGTGGTGGACTTAGCAGTGCTGGGTTAACAGTTGGACTACGTGCTTTTAAAGGTCTCTTCCAACCAAAATGATTCTATGATTCTAAATTGAGACTATATGACCACCTCTGGAAGAATGATGTTTGGGAAATGAATGTGGATGCTGAACTCATAGTTGGATTTTACTTGTTTAGATCTGGGAGCTATTAAAATGAGAAACTTGGATGTCTTAGCATTTCTGGGATTCAAGGCAAACTCCTGTATCTCTTCATTGCTGGTGTCTTGACTGCTGCTCAAGGTCCTTGTTAAACTGATTTCACAGAATCACAGAATGTTAGGGATTGGAAGGGACCTTGAAAGATCATCTAGTCCAGTCTCCCTGCTGGAGCAGGATCACCTAGACCAAGTTGCACAGGAACGCGTCCAGGCGGGCTTTAAATGTCTCTAGAGAAAGAGACTCCACAGCCTCCCTGGGCAGCCTGTTCCAGGGCTCTGTCAACCTCACTGGGAAGAAGCTTCTTCTCATATTTATGTGGAACCTCCTATGTTCTAGCTTACGCCTGTTGCCCCTTGTCCTATCATCAGATACCACTGAAAAGAGCCTGGCTCCATCCTCCTGACAGTCTCCCTTAACATATTTATAAACATTAACAAGGTCACCTCTCAGTCTCCTTTTTTCCAAGCTGAAGAGACCCAGCTCCCTCAGCCTTTCCTCATAAGGGAGATGTTCCACTCCCTTAATCATCTTAGTGGCTCTGTGCTGGATGCTCTCAAGCAGTTCCCTGTCCTTCTTGAACTGTGGGGCCCAGAACTGGACACAGTATTCCAGGTGTGGTCTCACCAGGGCAGAGTAGAGAGGGAGAACCTCTCTCAACCTACTAACCACACCCCTTCTAATACACCCCAGGATGCCATTGGCCTTCTTGGCCACAAGGGCACATTGCTACTTCATGGTCATCCTGCTGTCCACCAGAACCCCCAGGTCCCTCCCTCCTACGCTGCTCTCCAGCAGCTCAGTCCCCAACCTATACTGGGGTTGTTCTTGACCAGATGCAAGACTCTATGTTTGCCCTTGTTGTATTTCATTAAATTTCTCCCCGCCCAACTCTCCAGCCTGTCCAGGTCTCGCTGGATGGCAGCACAGCCCTCTGGTGTGTCAGCCACTCCTCCCAGCTTGGTGTCGTCAGCAAACTTGCTAACAGTGCACTCTATTCCTCGTCAACCAGAGCAAACTCCTCCTTTGTCCTGACTTCCTCTGGGGCCTCAGGGGTTTGGGGCTCCTCAGGACAGCCTCCAGCAGTATAGACCGAGGCAAAGAAGACATTCAGTAACTCTGCTTTCTCTGTATCCTCTGTCACCAGGGCACCTGCCTCATTCAACAGTGGGCCTACATTGCCTCTAATGTGAGTTTTATCCGCAATGTATTTGAAGAAGCCCTTTCTGTTGTCCTTGACCTCTCTTGCAAGGTTGAATTCCAAGGAGGCCTTGGCTTTCCTGGTTGCGGCCCCATTCCTGCTCCAGACTCTTCTGCTAACAGGGTTGGCTGTGTTTGGGAACCTATCGCAGCTATGCAGTGAGCAGGCCAGACTCTTTGCAGTTGCATGTTGCTTTTTAAAAAAAACCAACCACCCTTTTTTCTTGTGCAGCATTGTGCTACCACTGCAAAGCCTGTCTTGCTTTCCCAGTGATAGATTAATAAACTGAATTTTCCTGCAGGAGCAGGGATACCCTCTCAGCCATGAATATCCTTGTGATCCCAGCCATGAAAAACAGTGTTCAAAATCAAAGACGATGAAATCTTTTCATTAAATATATATATATTTATAAATATAAAATTGGACTGATTATTGCTATCTCCTCTCTGTTTCCCCTGAGAGTGCTCTGTGAATTCTGCTCTGAGCAGATCTGTCAGTTTGCGGTACTTGGGGCAGCACTTGCAATAATTTGTCTTCAGTTATTTTATTTCTGCTGGTTTCTAAGCTAATAACAAGTGATGAGGGCTCATCTCCTGCTCTGGGCACCTTCCCATTACTTAACTAACAATTAATAAACCAGATAATGGAGTGTTTCTCCCATACAGGAATAAATATTCTATTAAACTGTGGCAGTGTAGCATCTCCAATCTTTTCAGAAGCTGCCACCAGTGCATAATTCAGTGTCCTGCATAGAATCACAGAATCCTTTTGGTTGAAAATGATGTTTAAGATCATGGAGTCCAACTGTTAACCCAGCACTGCCAGGTCACCACTAAACCATGTCCCTCAGTACTACATCTCCAAGGCTTTTAAACCCCTCCAGGGGTCAGGACTCCACCACTGCCCTGGGCAGCCTGTTCCAGGCCTTAACAACCCTTTCTGGGAAGACATTTTTCCTCATGTCCAACCTAAACCTCCCCAGGCACAACTTGAGGCCATTTCCTCTTGTCCCATCCATTGTTCCCTGGGAGAAGACACCAACCCTACCCTCCAGCAGATCAGCTCTACCACTCAATTGGATGTTGTGTGCAAGCTTGCTGAGGATGCCCTCAATCCCCTTGTCCGGAACATTGGTAACAATATTAAAGAGAACAGGCCCCAATGCTGGATATAAGCTGCATATAAGGAAGTATTTCTCCCTTCTTGCAATGAAAACTGTGCTTGATTTATTGATTGCCTGGCTGGCTTGGGTAAAGGTTCTCCCTTGCGGAGCCCACCTCAAATAAGGGACCCTTATCCAGCAGTGTGGTCATCTGTAACCTTGTCTTGGGAAACCTGTGGCCATCCCATCTCTCAGGGCTGCTCTGTGGGTCATCTCTGTGCCGTGGTGAAGGGGAGAAGGGCTGGTTTGCTGACTGGCTCCTTGCAGTCGATGTGTGGGAGCCAATCTGTGGGCGGTGATGGGTCTGTTTGCAATATGCTTCTTTAATTGCTGGAGCATAGGAAGGGCGCTCATTTATTAGTCTGTATACATCCAAATAAATACATTATCTAAACATCTGATTGCTGAAAAGCCTCTAATTAATAGGATGCCTGCTGGTGAGAACTCTTATTTATCTTGGCAGCCTCTCCTGTCCTCTCTTCTTTGCCCGCTTGCCAAGTGTCCTGGGTGAGGGCTGGTCCTTACAGTGTGCTCTGGAGGATGATAATGAAGAGGAGGAGGATGACTTCCTCATGCTGCTGGGATGACACAGAGAAGACCTGTGCTCTTGTGACCTGTCCAGGAGTGCTCTACCAAATCCTGTGAACAGGCTTTGTGCACCTCTTGCATGAGTCATGGGCTGTTATGTGAGACTGGGAGGAGTCCTTGGAGATGAGTGCACCACGCTGGCATGTCTACCACACCTGGGAACCTCTAACATCCCACTGTGCCATCAACCCTGCATATAAGCTGGACTGCAAAGTCCCTCAGCATGCTATTGTCCTTTTAAATATCCCTTTTTCTCCCTTCCTCCCCCTGCCAGTGAATCTTTTGATTGTTTCACCTCAATCTGTCCTTTCAAAGAATAACCCCCACAGAATATCGCTGGTGGCGGTGCATACTTTTTTGACATCCAGAAGTGTGCTAGACCACTGAGCTGCCATTTGGAGAGATCAAATGATTCCTGTGGCTTTAGAATTATGACACTAGCCTTGAGGGCTGGAGGAAGCGGATAGTCATGAGCTGAAAGCTGCCCCTTTGAAGTTTGGGATTTCTGGAGATGTCATCTTTTATATATATCACCAGCCAGGTTGCTTTTCATTTTGTTAGAGTGTTATTGTCTAGATTCTTAGAGAGCAGGACCTTACTTCAAGGCAGAAAGGATGATGAGAAAGATCTATGAGCCCAGATGCTTATGCATTACATATCCCTGTGAAATATAATTTGATTTCAGAAATAACGATATGCTAACCCCGTGCAGATTTGGACACAGTGCTTCTCTCCTGGACAAGTGTAAATCAGAAGATCCCTCATCTGTGGAAGAAAATCTGTGCTTGGTCTGGTTTTACTTGTGCCAAAGCTGAGCCTGGCATCGAGCCAGGGATACCTTCCTAAAGATGGGGTGTGGATTGGCATCAAAATCTGTGCTTTTTGTCAAGGGAGTTCTTTGCTGTCCCCGTTTAATGGGAGCAATCACTGATTGCAGTGGTGATACAATAGCAGATGTTGATGTGGAACAAGCAAACCCCTCTGTGCCTTTTCTGGTGTACACCCAGCCCCTCTGAGCATCACTTCTCCATAGGGTTGTTGGAGGGACTATCAAAATCACTTAAGTGAACTGAATGTAACAGGAGTGCATGTTTTCTCATTGAAGGTTGTCTTGTCCCCTTGGCATTTCTAATGTTAAAAGTTGGGGGATTGACTGAGGGATGCTTTGGGACATGACATCAGGTGGGACTATGATATGACAGGAAGAGCCTTTCCCCTCCTTATAAGAAAAAAAAAAAATCTGCCTTTCACCTTTGTGTTTTTTTTATAACCTTGTTTACTGCCTAATCCTCAAATTCCAAACAGTGTAAAATTGTCCAATGCATTCTGGGAAAACCCACCACTGTTTTGCTGCCTCTTGGCCATGGTGCTGACATTGCTGTCTTGTTCTGGCATCAAGCTGTTAAGGGGCCTCCTCCCTACATCACTATTTTTTCCCCATTTTTCACCTTTTCTCATGCTAGAGTGCTTTGAGAGGAATAATTGTTTGTGTTCTCATGGTTAACATCTAATCCAAGGAGGGAGGAGCTGTTCTGTGTCCTGCAGTATCCATACTTCCCATCCAGTAGGTCATCAGCCTTTGGCTTGCAGGATGTCACTGCAGGAATGGAGCCTCACATCAATCTAGTGCAAGTGCTTCTTTGCCAAAAAAACTCATTTGGTGGTGTGGCTTGACACAAGCCACCTCCTGTTTCTCTAAATCTTTGCCTGGTCAAGAAGCGGTCCTGACCAGATGCTGCAACAAAGTAATAGACTCTGCCTGCATGGCTGCAGACTTAAAAATGTGTTTTAGCAAAAAAGGACTAGCTAAACTAAATTTTTCCTTGCTGGCTGTGACCTAGATAGTGTGTCCAAAGAGCCCTCTATGGCTGTGGTCCTTGTGAGTGGAGGCAGGAGCTCTGGCAGGTGAGCAGGCAGAATGAGCTGTGGAGAGACTCTCCTGTCAGGCTCCCACATGCATCAATGTCTTGTGCCTGTGAGGAACTCTTGGACAAAAAAACCCCAAAAACCAAACAAACAAAAACCACCAAAAAAAACAACCCTTGCACACACACAGAGCAGTGACAGATCTGGATTGTTTGGAGAAGATGAAATAATTTATAAGCTTTGGTTTAATGTTCCTGTTCTGTTTTTTTTTTTTCTGCAGCTGCCACCTCCCCACCTTCTGTCACTGTCGTCTAAATGAATTTACAAGGAAAAGGAAATAGTTCTCGCTAATGTTCTCACACAAATGAAACATTAGCCAGAGAGACAAAAAGAAAATAATTGATTGTGAAAGCAAACCCCCTCTGAGACAATCTGAGCATTATCAGGAGCAGCCTGGGAGAGGAACTGGGGGGGGGGAATGGGAGAGGGGAGGAGGAGAACAGAGCAGGCTGATACAACAAATGTAGCGTTTATGATAATTATCCACATTTTAATCCCTGTTTCCAACCAAGCATTCACTTCCTTTAATTAGTTCTCGATTAGAAGGAGATTATCTAATAAATTGTACAAATAAATAGTGGGTTATCTTTGCAGTGTTCCTGCACACAAAGTTCTGAATGAAAGGAGACACAGAGACAGGGTTTGGGAGGGATGAGGGCATGGGAAGCCTTGATTTTCTTTTCCCTCATTCCCTAGGCTGCAAATATTGGCCGTTGCTGGTATTAGCAATGTGGCCAGTGAAGTAAATCCATAATTAAACTGAATTAGCATGTACTTGGAAGTTTTACATGCACAGACACAAAGAAGGTTCCTGCTTGGAGTGTTTCCAGTATGATTTGCAGGGAGGGGGGAAGAACAAATAAAACCTTCTATTTTACTTTGCTGAAGTTGATTCTGAATTTTTATTGTGCTGTGTTTTTAGAGAATTTAATTTTGGGATTCTGGGTGGCTCATAAAACGGGCCCTTCTTAGTTTACCAGGTGATCTTTGGAAATGGCATGTTTATAGAATCACAGAAAGATTTGGGCTGGGAGGGACCTTTAAAGGCTATCTAGTCCAATTCCCCTGCAGGGAACAGGGACAGCTTCAACTAGAGCAGGTTACTCAGCCCCAGCCAACCTCACCTAGAGTGTTTCCAAGGATGGGGCATCTACCACCTCTCTGGGCAACCTATTAGGGTCAGCTAATCCCCAGAAGCATGTGTTACTTCTCCATTATTTATGGGGGAGATGTACAACAGCTTTCTTGGATATGGTGACGTCTGGAACACCTACAGTGGGACAAATGTATCTCTGCCATGATTTACATAGTAGGTGTTTCCACCCCTTGTCTTTCTAGCTTGTTTGAAACTTGGATGCTAGAGTTTTTGCTGGCTTCTGCAAAGCCCTGAGCCAGCTCTCAAATCTAGCACACCGGTATCTGAAGTTGTACAAGGCGGACGTTAAAAGGTAATCAGGACTTGTGCTCTTAGGAGGGCAATCTCTTAATTTTATGTCTTGCCCAAGTGCAAAGCCAAGGTTATGCTGACAGATTAATCTAATGGCTTTTCAGATTGGACTTCTAGCAGACTGGATCAGGTTTAATATCTTCTGCCATCTCAGTCCAGGTGCTTTGAGTGACATTTCAAAGGCTCTATGTGACCTCTTCTTGCTGAGCTAGCAGGGAGCTGCATTTTGACTCTAGCCTCCATCACAAATTAGAACCAGATACTGAACTCTTAAGATTCTTGAAAAATGTCTTGGTTTCTTTGGACAGCAAGTGCTTTCCCGAATCGTGTCTGAGTTATGACTGGTGTCGGCATTTGTTAGAAGGTAGAGTGCCTCGGTGCACTTACTGTCAGATACAGCTGGGTGGGTTTGAAGGTGAAATCCAGCATGTTTGCAATGAGGAGGCTCTGAGATGCCTTTGTTGGCAAGAGAGCTAGGTTGTGCAGTCACACTGTGGTCTGGCTCCACCCTTTCTAATGATTTTCTACACCCGTGGTTGAGCAGTCAATAGTTTTGTTGTCTGGTTTCAATCCAACTTGACAAGGGAGTAGAGATCCTGAAGATACAGAGTTCATACGTGCTCCTGCCAGCACAGATAAATCAGTCTGTGGCACCCTCTAATATTCATTACTTTTGCTGCTGTTGCCTCTTGAACGTAGACTAATGGTTGGATGGTGTCCTCCAATGTGAAGTTGCTGGACTGAGGATGTTGTCAGCATCTTGTGATGTCTTGCACAGATGCTATATGGCCAAGTTTGTCAAAACTGTGGCATAATAAAAAAAAAAGCTGTGGGGGGGAGTTGGCAGAAGTGGGAGTGAGAGGTTGGGCAATGTCTCGCTGGGCCTGTTGGGGGGTGTGTTTCAGTCAAGGACGTGTCCTGCTTGCCTATCTGCCCAAAGTGACCTCCCAATCGATCGAGGCAGTCAATAGACAGCTACTTAAGAATAAAGCTCTGGTTTTTTTTCTTATTTCTTCTTCACTTTAATTATCTAAGATAGATAAGCAGCTGCAGGCCAATTAGAAAACAATTACCTGCTGTAATTAATGATGGTGTGGAAAAAGGGAGAGGGCAAGTGTAAAAGCTGAAGAAATGCCTTAAAACACAGTGCTGAGGTAACACTATATGTGACTCCATCCTTGAAAGCCCTTTGTCTTACCTTTCCAAAGGTAAGAGCCTGAAATGCTTGAGCAGCAAGGAGTTTCAGCCATAAATGAGTCAAACTGGATGAAAAGAGTACAGAAACCCATATCATACCCCCCAAAAGGGGCAGCATTAAGGACTTCAGGATAACAAGGGGGATGACTATTTTTTTTTGAGCAAGTCTCTTTATTTTCCTGCTCTGCCTTCATGTGGGAGAAAACAATCCTAATTTTATATAGGTGGTAATGGGCTCTGCACTGGCTATTACTGCTCGCCAATGAGAGCTTGCGGTTATAATAGATAGCTGGATGAAAATATCAACTTGGTTCTCAGTGGTAGTCAAAGGAAACGAATAAAATGATGAAGATTACTAGAAAAGCAGAGAACAGACCAGTAAATAGTATTACACTGTGATAGAGGGTGCATTCACACCAGGAGTGCTATGCAAAGCTCTGGTCTGCCACCGACTCTGACGGGAGATGGAAGGATGGGGAAAGGTTCAGGGGGAGGCAAGAAGGATGATCGAGGTATGGAAATGTTTCTTGTACAGACTGACTAAATAGGATAGGATTCAGAGGCAATGAATAGAAATGATTACTGACTACTTTTTCCAATGGAAAAGCTTGTGGGTATCAAGTAAAACTAAAAGATAGCACATTTGAGATGGACCGAAGAAGACTTTTTTTAGCATAGAATCATTTTGGTTGGAAGAGACCTTTAAGATCATTAAGTTCAACACTTGGCCCAGCACTGCCAGCTCACCACTAAACCATGTCCCTCAGCACCACATCTACGTGTCTTTTCAATCCCTCAAGAGCTGAGTACTCCACCACTGCTCCAGGGATGACAACCCTGTTGGTGAAGGAACTTTTCCTAATGTCCAGTATGATGAGTACCTAAGCTGTAAGCCTTTAAGGATGTTAAACTTCTGCTCAACATGCAATTGAAGGGCCCCATGGAGTGATGCAACCCAGCGATGTTCTGGTGTCCCCATCCTCTGTCTTGTTTGCTGATGTCACAAGGACACAGCCACGTCCAGCTCTGGTGTACTGCCACCAGGGTGGCAGGGCCCTGTTGGGTAGAGTCTTTATGTGCCACCCAAGCAAATTAGTCTTTAGCGCCCAAGAAAGGACTTTTCTTCCTTCTGCTGGTGTTTCACTGACATCACTGTCTGTCACCATCTCAACATTACGACCTCACTGCCAATGCCCGAAGAGGAAAATCCTGTCAAGTGAGAGAGGGCAAACCTTGGTTTGAACAGTGATTAACAGTATTGTATTCCATTAGCCTTCAATTACTGGTCTCCCCATGGCAGGAAAACTGCACACCAGAGCCCTTCAGAACTGTGGACTATTTAACCCTCTAAAACTGCAATTAGAAAATGGAAAAACTAAATTTTTTCCAGCCCAGCTCTCACGTTTTGTATGCCTAGATGTTTTCTGCCCTCAACCCTGCCCACTTCTCATGACAGATGGCCGACTGAAGGGTTTTGGCATTAAATCTATTGCCGATGTCCATGAAATGCAGTGACTGAAACAGAGGATGGGATGACCAGTTATTAGCAATAAACCAACCCTTACAGTCCTGCAGCTCCTGCCTGGTGTGATAAAATCCCACAGAGACATGGGAATGACCCCAGGAGCTCCCTGTTCATACCACTTCCTCTGCTGCCAACTTGCCTCATAGAAGGACATCACAGGGACCTTTCTGTTCTTTTTTTTCCCCATTCCCTACAGTTGGGAATCTGTGAAAAGTGTTATGTTCGTAAGTATGTCACCAGAAAAATGCATCTTCTCAGACTTGGCAAGGACTAGGGAAACTGAGTGACCCATGTAGTTCTCCACTGAGGTCAAACAAGCCTTGCCTGGAAAAGATGGTGATAAAGCTATGTTTATGTGATAGGAAACAAGACAGCTGGAAAAAAATGACATGTTTCTGAGATAGGAGCCTGGTGCACAATAGCTACCCTGGTCCTCCTGCCTGCCAGCAAGTGCTTGTGCCATGTTGTGGGACCCACAAATACTTGGTATTGGGCACCTGGTTTTTATTTGGGTGCTGAGAGCCTCTCAGAGGAGTCTGGAAGCTCTGAGCCATGGGTGAATGTCTCGGAGAGGATGCTGCAGAAGTTGGTGTGGGTCTGCAATGTGCTCTTGGAGCTGTGACTGAGGATCCCATACTGGTAGGCAGTGTGCTCTGTGGGACTGGGCTGGAGAGAAGCCACCCTGGCTATTTCTGTGTCCCAGCACCACTCGTGAGTCCCCAAATATCCCACAAGCTGGTGGAAAATAGTGATAGGGTTCTTCCCCGCACTGTTTAGCATCTGCTGAGGTCAAAGATGGTGGGATGAAAAGAAAAGAAAGCAAACAGGTGAGTTTGGAGCACAAAATGCCTTAGGATGTTGCCCATGCAGACATTAAGGGCCATGTTGCTGATTCCAAGGAAGGACAGTGTCAGCTCAGCTACGTTGAAGTGGTTCCTTGCTACAAACCCCGGAATAGGTTAGGACAGGAAAAGGAGTAGTGGCTTTAAACTGAAAGAGGGTAGATTTAGATTAGATATGAGGAAGAAGTTTTTCACTGTGAGGGTGGTGAGGCACTGGAACAGGTTGTCCAGAGAGGCTGTAGATGCCCCATCCCTGGAAGTGTTCAGGGTCAGATTGGATGGGACTCAGAGCAACCTGGTCTAGTTTGAAGATATCCCTGCCCATGGCAGAGGGTTGGAACTAGATGATCTTTATGATCCCTTCCATCTCAAACCATTCTATGAATCTATGATCATCTCTGCTCCCAGATGTGGGGGATCTGAGCTCTCTTCCCACTTCCCTGGCAGGTGAGAAGTTCTCAGGGCAGCTTTCCCCTCCCTGCCTACTTTTCATGCTGCCCCTGCCAGTGCAATCACAGGTAAATAGCTGTTCAGTTGCCAGATAGCTCCATGTGAGCAGGAGGTGGATAAGCAAGACTGAACTGTCTGCAGTCCTCGAGAGCCTGAAATCAAAAGCTGTGCTGGCACTTCCCAGCACTCACCAGGAAAAGAAGAGTGAAAGGTGAATTTTCTCTGTGGTCACCAGCTCAGTTCCTCCTCTCCTCAGTGCCCGTGCTGCATTTCTCCAAGGAACACATCCCAGCTGGCTCTGAAGCTGGAGAAAGTGATGCTAGGTCCAGTGCTTCACTTGGAAAGGCTGTTTGAAAATTAGTGAGAAATAGCAGCGTTTTCCCTCTGCACCTAATACTGCTCTGATTGCCTCTGATGGTCGCCAATATTTCTGCTTCATTATATATGATATGTAATAACAAAAGTGGGGTGTTTTTTTTTTTTTAAATATTAACTGTGCATAAGTGGTTTGCTTGTAATGAACCATCTACACAGAGATCACTAACTAAAATGTAATTATCAGACTTTGGTGAATAATTTATAGCGAGTAATTTAATCATTTGAGTCCTTTCTGCCCAAATTGGACAGTGACTCATGATTTCTGAGAATTATTCTTAGAACACTGTAATGGCACCTATTTTACTCAGTGAGGTCAATCAGGAGTATTTGAAGTTTGGCTGTGGCGGGCGGATCTGTTCCTTGACCAGACAGGAGCAGGCTTTTGTTACACAAACTTTGAAAGAGGGAAGATAAAAATGATTATCTTTTGTTCAGACTTGCTGTTCCCAGCTCTGCTTTTCTTGAATGGCTTTGCTGGTGAAATTGTAGCGCTGAAACATTTGTGGTGAGACCAACACATGAACGCAGAGAACACAGCTGCCATAATGGGTTGTTTTCATCATTTTCCCCATTCTAATAATCACAAGCCCAGCAAACAACAGGCTTTAAACTCATCCTCATTGTAGGTCTGTGCATGGAGCCTGGGGGTTCAAAGAGCTGTTGGAACAGGGGTGTGAAGAGGTTTCCTTCTCCTGCTGGCTTAAAGTCAAGAAGAAAAAGCATAATGTAAATGCATCTCCCAGGCCTTTTGCTCAAAGAAATTTCTGATCTATTCCCCAATTTGCTTTTTTCTGCAAGTGTGTGCACTGCCTTCGCTTCCCCAAAACGTATATGATCTGTCATAATTTTATAACCTCTGGCTCAGTGAGGAAGGGGCAGACAATTCACCTCTATGAAAGCTTTTTTTTATGACAGTTAATACACACTTTTCACCTTGTCTAATGGAGCTTATGTTTTGAAAAAAGTTTGACATCTTCCTATTTTACATCTTATTTCTCCCTTGCTGCACACTGCATCTCACTCCACCCATGTGAGCCGGGCGGAGTAATGGGGCAGCATGTGCAACTTTTCTTTCTCTCTACCTCCTTTTCAGTGAGATGTGGCACTGACATTGCTGTTTTGCACAAGCCTCTTTCTGAGCACCGGTGTGTGACATGTTTAGGTATTACCCAGCTGTACAGATTTCCTTATTTCCTTCCATTCTTTCTTATCTGAGATGTCAATGCTTTGCACATTGCTGTAGAGTCACCATGACTTCAATGTTTTGGGCTTCTTTTGCTGTTGAGAAACATCCTGTAGATGATGAGAGGTCTCTTTATGGGCAGGAATCATGTGACTCTTGACATCACTTCCTATGCAGATCTGCTCCCATAGAATCACACAGAATGGTAGGGGTTGGAAGGGACCTCTGGAGATCATCTCATCCAACCCCCTGCTCCAGCAGTCCCCCAGAGCAGGGTGCCCAGGATCATATCCAGACGGGTTTGGAATCTCTCTAGAGGAGACTCCGCAACCTCTCTGGGCAGCCTGGGCCAGACTCTGGCACCCTCACAACCAAGAATTTCTTCTTGAATTTCTTCTTCCTGTTCAGATGGAACCTCCTGGGTTCCAATTTGTGCCCATTGCCCCTTGTCCTGTCACTGAGCACCACTGAGAAGAATCTGGCCTCATCTTCTTGACCCCTGCCCTTTAGATATCGCTCATCATTGCTCACGTCCCCTCTCAGTCTTCTCCAGGCAAAACAGCCCCAGGTCTCTCAGCCTTTCCTCAGCACAGAGATGCTCTGGTCCTATCAGGGCCTTTATAGCCTCCACTGGACTCTCTCCAGTAGTTCCTTCTCTCTCTTGAACTGGGGAGCCCAGAACTGGACAAAATACTCCAGATGTGGCCTCACTAGGGCAAAGTTGAGGGGGAGAAGGACCTCTGTCAACCCACTGGCCACGCTCTTCTTAATGCCACCCAGGAGACCGTTGGTCTTCTTGGCTCCAAGGGCATGTTGCTGGCTAGTGGTGAACTTGTCAACCAGGACTCCCGGGTCCTTCTCTGACAAGCTCCTTTCCAGCAGGTCAGTCCCTGATCTGTACTAGTGCAGGGGGTTATTTCTCCCCAGGTGCAGAACTCTACCTGTGCCCTTGTTGAACTTCACTAGATACCTCTCTACCCAACTCCTAAACTAGGTCTCATTGGTCCCTTGGCAGTTCCTGCGAGTCTAGCCTAGTGCTCTATGGGAAGAGATATTGGGGTGCGATGCTGCTGAGAGGCACCCATGGGGATGTGTCCCTGTCTTGGACAGGGGACAGGCCCAGCACATCCCCGCCAGTGATGCACCTTGCTCTTCATCATCAGCACGTCCTTCCCCCACACCATCTCCCCTCCTCTCCTTACACTTTCCTCCAACCACCTCCGACCCTTTTTTTCCCAAAGGGGCTGCAGAGACTCCCTCCGGCTGGGCTCCTGCAGTGAAGAAACAGTCTCCTTTGACTTTGGCGTGTTGGACTGTAAAAGAGCTGACCCCACTGGGGATCAGGCTTGACCTCAAACTGTTAAGGAAAAATGCAGACAATCCTGTAGCCCCATCCTCCCTCCCTCCATGCCCTCTCTCTTCCTTTGCAGGACCCAGAAATGCTGCTGCTGACTCTGGCAGCCCTTGGCCGTGCTTGCCTGTTGGGGCTTTGACGATTTATTGTCCGAAAAGGGGTGATGAGGAGCTTGGGAGACACATGGAATGATTTTTAGAGGAGTTTTTAGGCAAGGAACATTGTCATCACTATTACAGCAAACTTCACTTTCAAAGCTTTTTTGTTATTTTGCTCCTAAAAAAAAAAAAAAAACAGGAGAAAAAAAAAAGAAAAATCAGAAGCCTTGTCTGCTTTTCTCTGTGGAAAAAGCACAACACATCATCCCTACCTGTCTTCTCCGGTGGGTGCTCGTGTCTCTGTGTGATGCTGAGGGGAACAGGCTGCCAGTATTGGGGCTTTAAATGGGTCTGGGAGAGCTTCACCCAGCTCTGCATCATGACCTAGTGGTGTTTTGTCAGGGAGATATGACAAATCGTGACTTAGGAGTTGTGGCTTTGCACTGGGAATAAGGTGTCTTTCAGGGGAGAGGAAGGCTGAAACTGGAGGGAATCGGGGTTTTATTTTCCAGGTAGCTTTGGGAATTTGGCTTTAAAAAAAACACAGCAAATGAGCTGCTCTGTAGGTTTGCTGCAACACTTTTAAGCAGAGAATGTGACTTGCACAGTGCCTGAGTGCTCAGCTGGAGCTTTGATAATCCAAGTTTAGGGAAGTAGGAGAGGGAAGAAACACTAAAACATGAGTTTTATCTTTTTATATTACTTATGTGGAAAAAAACCTGGTATCAGCATGTCTTGAGGTCCCCACAGTGCTGCTGGAGCATGAGGTCTGCTTTGAAACCAACTGGATGGGAGGTAGAAAGAAGGCCATGAGCTATGAGTGCCTAGAGCATCAGGAAATGCCTGCTGTGTCTGACAGCTCCCTGGCCTACAGCCACAAAGAGGTTAAAGTAATATTTTTCTCTTTGCTGTGTTGAAAAAAGTCACTGAAATTATGCTCCTTTTAGGAAATGGGCATCTTTGTCCCCTTCTTCTGGAATCTGCCAGGAAGGAATCTCTGGGGAGGAGGAGGAGAATGCGGTATCACACGCCCTGAAAAATAGCAAGGTTCAATGTCTATGTGAGCAAGGAGAATGCAACTATCCTCCAGAGAATCGGATCACAGGGAAAAAAGCAAAGTTTCTAGAGGAAAAATTACGGCAGGAGTCCCTGGAAGATGGTTCAGGACTGCAGCCCACCACATCTGGGCCTGTGCACAAGGCAAACCAAACTCGCACAACTTGAGCATTTTTGTTGTCTGAAACAAACAACCTGAAAGCCACTGCCAAGTTATGGAGAAAAACACACAGGTCTGACTTCTTTTCTTTTTTGAGAAACATGTAAAATCTCATCAAAAAGTGAGAAACTTATTGTCAGCTCCATATGATCATGGAACCCTGAGTAATATCAACTTCAACTCCATGTAGAGAGGCTGGTTTGCTCTATTGGTAACGCAGTTTCTTTTCTTTCTCCGGAATGTTTTCCCACTGGATGATCCCCTCAAAAGTGGTACATCTGAGCTCCTCTTTCTAATTTTCACAACATGGTGGGGGTTAGAAGGGTCCTCTGGAGATCATCTCATCCAACCCCCCTGCTAAAGAAGGGTCACTCATAGCAGGTTGCCCAGGATCATGTCCTGGCAGGTTTGGAATCTCTCCAGAGAAGGAGACTCCACAACCTCTCTGGGCAGCCTGGGGCAGGCTCTGGCACCCTCAAAGCAAAGAATTTTTTCCTCTTGTTCAGATGGAACCTCCTAGATTCCAGTTTGTGCCTGTTGCCCCTTGTCCTGTCACTGGGCACCACTGATGAGAGTCTGGCCCCATCCTCTTGCCCCCTGCCCTTTAGATATTGCTGATCATGAAGCAATCTCTTATCTACTGGATGACTATGGAATATTAGAAGGATTTTTTTTTTCTCCAAATCAAGTCAAATAGGGCCCCCATCTCATGCCACAAAAGGCACAAATTCTCTGGAAGATGCAGTAGATACTAAAATTACTAACTGGATAATACACAAAGCATGTTGACGTGAGAAAAAAAAAAAAGGGCTATTTTCTTTTCTGAGTAGAAAGAAATTAGATGCGTGCTTTCATGCATGCTTCAAATTTGGATACTGCATCCATGTAAAAGGGATGCAAGGTGGAGAATATTGGGGTACCGGTGTGTAAATGAGCACTTCAATTATTGCAGTCTGATTGCTGACTTCTCATGTCTACTGCTGCTGGAGCGCTTGGATTCTATAAGGATGTGGAGTTTCCTCAGGTCCAGAGAGCAGCTGGGGTCTTGTAGCTGCTGCTGGCACAGCTGGTCCATGCATGAAAAATACCTAACCTGGGGTGGGAGATGGGAAGAAAAATAGGTGACGATGATTTTGGTGCTGTAAGATGAAGCTTTGAAGATTGCTTTTAAAAACTGAGACTGAGCAGGGATGCCAAGTGCTCCTGGGAGATCCAGGCTTACTCCTCTGGACACTGCCTTCTTTCCTTGTGCCACAGGCAGAGCTTTTCCATGCCACATATCGACTTGAGCCTCGTGTGGATGTCCTGCACATCTTCCATGCCCTGGTCCCTGCTGCCTTGCCAGGAGGTGTGCAAGGGCTTTGCCTCCTCATTATCTCATGGGTTCCCCCTGTATGCACCCTGGGCTTTTCACAGACCCCCATTATTTCCAATCCCCTTCACTTGTCAAAAGTAATTTGGTGACTTATTATCGGTCAGACAAAACAGCTCTGGGCTCTGCTGGCCCTGATGAGGGGCCAGGGTCCTTTCAAACTTACATCCTCTCCCCCCTTCCTTTGCTGTGCAGGCTGCCCTCTCTGTGGGCAAAGCTGCTGTGCGAGCATGTGGTGGGTAGATCCCAGCCCCAATTAGCAGCCTTTGCAGAAGGGTAGGAATTTTAATTAGTTGAATGGTCAATTATATCACTGGACACCCTTTGCCCTCTTCCCTTGCTCCCCTCTCTTCCGCCCTGCTGCTGTGTTCCCGTCACCCCTGTCCCCTTGCTGGTTATGGGCAAAGCTGCCCGCCCCTGCTCTGAGCCCCTGGCAGGTGTGCTGGTGGGACCTGGTTGTTCCAGAGCCCAGTGGTGGCTGGTAGGTTTGTTCTCTCTGAGGCATGGCCACATCCTTGACCTCCACTTGAACCAGGGCTTTGTGTCCTTCCAGAAGCAGTCTGAAAAAAAGGGGGAAATCAAGTAGGAAAGTGCTTTGGATTTGTGCAGCTGGAGGCTCAGGCTCGGTTTTCTCCATTGGATGTCAGGGAGAAGAATGGGATGGGGAGGTTTTGGAGATGAGCCTCTCCTCCTTTGCATACATGGCTCTTGAAACTGATCTGACTGTCAGCTCTTCTCTTAGGTGGGCTTAGAAGTTGGGGCACCAGGGAATCTTCCATGCTGGTAATACTGTCACTTGCCTATTGGGAATAATCCCTTCAGTTCTGATCTGCTCTTTCTATCTTATTTGCTTCCTAAAATTGCCTCCTCTCCCGCTCCTGCCACATGCAGCTGGCAGCGCTTGGGGCTTTGCTGCATCTCCAATGTAGCTGAATGGCACTTCCACTCACTGCTGCCTCCCAACCTAGTTGGGGCATCAAATAGCTGTGCTAAACATGCTGGCCCATGCCGTTGATGAAACTCTCCTATGTCTGGTGTTTCTTAGTGTTTATCTCTAAGTATTACTCTCTTGCTGTAAGATCAGGCTACAGCGAGTCCTCAAATCTGCCCCAAACCATATCCTAAAGTTGCTGGACATGCTTTGCAAGGTGATGTATCAGCTGATAGCAGGACTCAGGAAATAGATGATATGCCATGCAGTCATTCCCAAATTTTGGTCACAAAAACTGTCCCAGTTCTCTTCTGCACAGCAAATGCCTTTTCACGGGATGTGAAGCAGCACGGTTGTCTGTCTGTCCACTCACCCACCCATCCATCCATCCTGCCTTTACTCTGCGGTGGGATCTAACCACATCTTACGCAGCACATAAAGCCTGAGCCCGTGTAAAGCTGAACTGCTGACCTTTCAGTGTGGAGGTATGAGCGGTGGTAATTGAATTGTAGTGACACATGTTGGTTATCTCCTCTAGTAATTACCGGGCATTTAGCAGCATTTCGGAAGTTGGAGGGGGAAGTCCTCTCCCACAAGTTGAAAGCTCTGGGTTTTGCAAGAAGGAACATGTAGAAGGGATGCATGGGGACATGTGCGCAGATGTGGTACACGCTGGCAATTACTGTGGGCACCTTGTTCCCCTTTGCAGGGGCTATTATAGATCAGTGGCAGCAGCAAGATGATCGGGAGCTGATGATACATGATGGGGAAAGAATTCTGAAGCCATCTGTCCACACCAATTGTGATATGGGTAACATCTGGTGGGCACGTGTAAAAATAGGATTATGAGCAAAAAAAAAAAAAGTGACTGTGGGAACAACATCATGCCATCCTGCCTTAATCATCCTCCTCCCTTTATTCACTCAATAGTCACTAAAGCAGATGTTCTCAGGTTGTGAGTCAAAGCATTTTTCTCTGTGCATCAAATATATACAATTTAAGAGCTGGGTATTTTAATATGTTCCAAGCACAGGAAAAAAACCTGTGTCTGTTTTCACTTAAAATGAGGAAGAAGCTGGGAGGAAAAAAGGTTGGAGGAGAGGCCAAAGGCCTTGAAGGAGACAGTGTTTTGCTCTTGGTCATTCAGGGGCAAAGAGAAAGGGCTGACTTCCATGCTGTGACTGCACTTGCTCTCCTGGAAGGTATGATGTTCACTTGGCAAGGGACTCATAGAGTCTCCGTTAAGTGGATAAAAAGCTATGTGGAAACTCGGGTGAGATTTCTTACCAGGAAAGAAAAACCCAAAGACGAAGTGAACAAAGAAGAAAGGAGAAGACTGTATGTAGCTGGACTAGGAGAAAACAGCTGATCCCACACTTCTCTGTCAGTGTCTCTCTTGCTTTGATTGATCTCTGTGAGGAACAAAGGCTTGCCAGGCTGCCAAGTGTCTTGTATACTCTGCTGGTCTGGTTTGAGTTCCTCCATCTATTGTGAACCTAAGATCTGAGATGAACATGTCTTACTTGAGATTTAGCTGCATCTTTCTGTTTCTGTCATCTTGAGCTGTAAATATTCTAGGATTAGACCAAAACTAGTAATTCTGTTACTCATGGATGATGCAGAGCAGGACAGGCTTTGACTACAAGGGGCTGGTAACACTGAATTATCAGTTTTCTTATTAAATCAAATAGAATTGTGGGTAGCAGGTCAAGGGAGAGGTTTCTGCCCCTCTGCTCCACTCTGGTGAGACCCCGCTGTAATGCTGGGGCCACCTCTGGAGTCCTCAGCACGGGACAGACGTGGACCTGTTGGAATGGGTCTGGAGGAGGCTGTAAAAAGGATACAAGGGCTGGAACCCCTCTGCTTTGAGGCCAGGCTGAGAGAGTTGGGGCTGTTCAGCCTGAAGAAGAGAAGGCTCCAGTGAGGCCTTATTGTGGCCTTCCAATATCTGAAGGGGACCTACAAGAAAGCTAGGGAGGGACTTTGAATAAGGGCTTGTAAGGGTAGGACAAGGGGTAATGGGTTCAAGAGGGAGTTGGCAGACCAAGTTGCCAAGCCGCTTTCCNAGAGAAAGACTTGGGGATGCTGGTTGACAAAAAGCTCAACATGAGCCAACGATGTGCAAGTGCAGCCCAGAAAGCCAACTGTATCCTGGGCTGCATCAGAAGAAGCGTGGCCAGTAGGTCGAGAGAAGTGATTCTGCCCCTTTACTTGGCTCTTGTGAAAGACCCCACCTGGAATATTGTGTCCAGCTCTGGAGCCCCCAGCACAAGAGAGGGTGCTCCCTGTTAGAGAGGGTCCAGAGGAGAGTTACAAAGATGATTAGAGGGCTGGAACACCTCTCTTACAAAGACAGACTGAGAGAATTTGGCTTGTTCAGCCTGTAGAAGAGAAGGCTCAGGGGAGACCTTATTGTGGCCTTCTAATATCTGAAGGGGGCCTACAAGAAGGCTGGAGAGGGACTTTTTGCAAGGGCCTGCAGTGATAGGATGAGGGGTAATGGGTTCAAACTGGAAGAGGGTATTTAGATTAGAAATTAGAAGGAAATTCTCTACTCGGAAGGTGGTGAGACACTGGAACAGGCTGCCCAAGGAGGTTGTGGATGTTCCATCCCTGGAGGTGTTCAAGACCAGGTTGGATGAGGTCCTCAGTGGCCTGGTCTAGTGGGAGGTGTCCCTGTTGTGGCATGGGGGGTGGGGTGGAACCAGATGATCTTGAAAGGTACCTTCCAACCTAAACCATTCTATGATTCTATAAAATGAGAGATTTAGATTAGAGATTAGAAATTAGAAATAAGTTTTTCACTCTCAGGGTGGAGAGTCACTGGCCCAGGTTTCCCAGGGAAGTTGTGGATGCTTCTTCCCTGGATGTGTTCAGAACCAGGTTGGATGGGGCTTTGAGCAACCTGGTCTAGTGGGAGGTGTCCCTGCCCATGGCAGGGGAGGGTTAGAACTAGATGATCCTTAAGGTCCCTTCCAACCCAAACCATTCCATGATTCTATGTGATTCATGGAGATGAGATACAGGCAGCACATTAAACACCTGCTTAGAAGGATGAAAACCACAACCACAAGAAAACCACCCTCCTTCACCTGGTGCCCTGCCTTTTACCCCATGGTGTTGGGAAAACACCTTCATATGTCATTAAATACTTTGATTTCCCCTTCAAAAAACTGAAGCAGAGAAAGACAGAGGCATTCAGCTGCCAGGACTGCTGCATGAGCTGTCGTACCTGGTGTCTGCTGACTTCTGAAACACCTGGCAAAGACAGAGATCCTGTTCCTCATATGGGGGAAATAAAATCCCAGGGGCTAATAAATGTGTGCAAAGTAGCTAATTTTGTGCCTGCAGAAGGGGAGAGAAAGACATGGATCTTTTCTACCTCTCCCCCTCCTTCTTTGGGGCAGAGATTCCTCTAAACATCTGTGATGCAAGATTAGGATTGGCTTTTTACGCAAGAGTTCAGCCTTCACTTAGGATCCTAAATAACAGCCAGATTCTTTTGTGAGGACACAACGTCCAGCAGCTCTTAATATTGCTGGGCTTGCTTGAAAATACTGGCTGTAATGGCTGCAATTATGAATTGATGGCTTTAAATTCACCATTGGACCTAATGCCTGTTTTTTCTGTCTGGTTCTTATTTCCATTCTGCCTTTTTGTTGGTGTTCCACAGCCACAATTATTTGTCATTAGTCATTAATCTTGAGAGTATCCATTTTTTTGTTGTTTGTTTTGGTTTTTTTTCCCTTTTTTCCCCAGGAACTGTTCCCTGCTCCCTGGTTTTATTGTTCACCCTTTTCCATCACTCTTTTTCCTGCCTCAGCTTTGTACTGCTCTGGAAAGTTGTCGTTTGAGAGTTTGTTTTTTTTTCCAATGAGGGAATAAAGCGACGCAGAGAACGTGCCTGAGAGATGTGTGAGCAGCTGATGCTGTCTGCACCTACGGGATGTTTATGCCCTGCTTACAGCCCAGCTTGCTGGGGAGAGGGCAGCATCGAAGCGTTTTTCATTAGAGCTAAAATAATGCTGTTTTTTCTCTGTCTTGTCTGGTGCTTGAGTCCAAGAGTAGGTAATTCAGGCTTTGGCAGGGGCTGGGCATGACCCATGCTCACCCCACAGACCTCCTACTGCAGCAGGAGAGCTTCCATGGGGAGCTGCCAGTATAGAGCTGAAGTTCTCCCTGCAGAGCCCGAATCTCATTAAAAGGCTGGTGCAGGTGGTTTTTGGATGGGATCCTGTTGAAAAATGATGAAATGATACAAGAGGGGCAAACCTCTCAGACCTTTGACTGACATTGGAGGTGAGAGCAAAGGTATAAAAGAATAAGGCTGTGTCTGAAAGAGTGTAAAAGACCTCAAAACCACATGAGGGTGTTTAATTCAACACCGTGCTCTTTCCCTGGGATAGCTGAAAGAGCTATTTTGCTGGAGACAGGTGAGCATGGGCCCTCACTAGCAATGCAAGCCCATGTTAAGGCAACGAAAGCATACCCCAGACATGCGCTTTTTACAGCGTAAATTAATACATTTCCAATTGCTCAAACACTTTGCCTAGAAGTCATGCTGGTAGGTTTTTCTTTTGTTTCTGTTTTAACCCTCCTCTGGCACTGGACATGATTTGGTGTGAGGAAAGCTGTCATATTTAATATGCAAAAGGTTTTGGCTTGCTGGGTGGGCCAGTTTGTAAGCTGCTGATACAGACCTACTAATTGTCAGGTGGGGAGTTGCACCTTGAAGCTGAGTGAACCCTCTGCTGCCAGAGCAGCCAAACATCACTCAGCTCTTATTGTCTTCATCCTTAGGGACAGTCCTGAGCAGAAGAGTGGGGCCATTAATTGGGGGGACCACCATGGTGGGTTACATTTTGTTGTCCTTCAGTCATCCAAATAGTGTCTTGGTCCCTGAGAAGAGAGAGATCATAGAATGGTTTGAGTTGGAAGGGACCTTAAAGATCATGTAGTTCCAAACCCTCTGCCATGGGCAGGGACACCTTCCCCTAGGCTAGGTTGCTCAAAGCCCCATCCAACCTGGTCTTGAACACATCCAGTGTTAGGAGATCTACAGCCTCCCTTGACAACCTGTTCTAGTGTCTCACCACTCTCACAGTGAAGAATGTCTTCCTCATTTCTAATCTAAATCTACCCTCTTCCTAAGGATTTCTTCCTACTTGGAGATCTCCATCTTCCTTCTTTCTGAGACTGACTCCAACAGTATTTTTCACCACTTCTGAAGTTCTTGTCTTCCTTACTGTTGCCAGGTTTCCATTTTTGTAGTTTTTTTTTCCCCCTGGATCTTGAATCTTTCCAAAGAAACAGCAGGGGCATTTATGCTTCAGCTGCTGCCGGCCCCTCTGTTGCATTCCAGATGGAGTCAGTGCTGGTCCTGGTTTTCCTGTCTCCATGCATACTCAGACTGGTAGGGTAGGATAAGGAGGAGGGAGGGAGCCTGCAAAGGATGCTCAGGGCAAGAAGTGAGGGATTTTGCATCTACCCCGGCAGTGTGAAGAAAGTGGAAACAACGCAGGGGCAAAAAAGCCGGTTAAATCAGGCATGTGTCTGACTCATGCATGAGATGTTTTGACAAATGTGATCAACAGTGGCAAAGCATTTAATGTCTGATAGCTGAGCAATTGGTGGCTTTAATTAGGAAATTTGTCAGGGTGCTGGCAGTAGATCCCTTGGCAGTAGGAGTTGGGGAGAGAGGCAGAAGAAGAGAGACTTTGAGCAGCAGAAAAGTTGATTTTTAAAAATATTTTTGATTTTATATTTTTCTCCCCCTTGAGTGTTTGTTCCGCTGCCTGTCCCTCCTCTCTCCAGGCCAGGGCTGCCTGGTTCTGGGTGGCCTTGATGGGACCAGACAGCATAAGCTCATTGCTAGATGGAGGGCGATGCTTCTCGTCAGGTGCGGCATCATTTCAGCAGTGTTTTGTGTTTGGCCATGTCACATTGCATCTGTCTGGGCACACAATGTGCTGTCAGATGATCGCCTCTGAAGCTGGGAAGGCAGAACAGACCTGCTGGTGGAAGGGAGAGTGGGGGACCTGGGAGGGAAGAGACCTCATCAGGAACAAATGGTGCTGAAGGGGGAGCAAATTGGCCATGAGAAAAAGTGGGAGAAAAAATATGTCTCAGGAAGACAATATCCGATAAAACCAGAGTTGCAAGAAGGAGAGAACTTGTGACATTTAGGGGATGGCCTAAAATTCAGGCAGACGTGTGACCAACAGGGTAGACAATAGCATTGCAACATTTTGGGGCCAACTCCTTTAAAAATAGCATTGCTGAAATGTGCCGAAACCACGTGGATGGCCTCCTTCTCTACTATCAAAAGTAGGAAAATGATGGTTGGGAAGGAAAAGGGAAGAAAAGGGTTATTTTTGTTTAAATACTGCAGGACTAGAAGGGCTCAAAAGCTGTGCTGAATCTTCCCTGAAGCACTAAACATTTCTTCTGCCAGCCAAGTGCCCAGAACTTGGCAAGCCTTCATCGATTTGATCGCTATCCAGTAGTCAAATGGTGCTATGGAAATCTTCCAAGTAGCTGATGACTGATCATTAGTATTGTTTAAAAGCATGTTTAGCTTTCAGCACTAGGTTAAAGCACATAAGGAACGTGGAGGTGCCTTTCCTTTCGAAGCCAAGTTTAACACTTCCCAAGGCACTGTAGCTCCCTCAATCCTGCATCTGCCTCTGTTTATAGACCAGGAAGGTAAGATTTGGGCTAGGCTATCAAAGCTGGTGAGGTTTGTCTTTTGGCTTGGGACCAAGTACCCTTGGTAGCAGCCCTTGGCTGCTGTGAAGTGGCTTGCTCTGTGTTCCTGACTGTGGTCACCAAGGATGCAAGTCCTCAGCGGTTGCATTCTCCCACCTGCGATTCTGCAGCAAGGCTCTGCAGTGATTTGGCTTTGCCCCTTGTAGGGAAATAAGTGGCCCAAGAGAAAGAACAGAGGGTGTGAGGCATCTGAAGGGGACATCTCCAGCTAGCTGTGCAGCATATATCCACCATGTGGGCTCATGTCTGTGTGCACACCCAAGGGACTGAAGCTCTGCCAAGCATATATGCCTTTTGCTGAGCAACTTTCCACCCTGAAGAGTGGAGGGAGGGAACAGAGAAAGGAGGGTGTAACACCTTCTGGTGCAACACCTTTTTGACTCATTTCCCAGCAGGAGAAGCCCACCAAGGTTTTCCTTGCCTGTGTAGGTTAGGAGTGCTGGAGATGTCTGTCTGCTTCCTTCCCAATCAGGTCCTCTAGCTACTGGCAGAAGACACTCATGGGCTGATGGTGGTAGAAACAGATGGAGAACTCCCGGTCTGAAAAACTTGCCTCATTTTTGCTCTGCTTGGTGCGGATGTGTTACCTGCTCTTGGTAGTGAAGGCTTGGAGACCTCTGAGCCCCAAGGCCAGGCACCACCTCCTGCTGCCACAGCTTTCTCCCAACCAGAGGACTCCAGTGTCCTTCCCAGGTGGTTGGATGGCAGGAGAAGAGTGACTTTGAGCAAAGGGAGCTCCCCTGATCCTCGGAAAGGTGGGGGAGTGTGTGTTGTCCCTCTGTGCAGAGGAGGGGGGGAGAAGGACCTAGATGTCTCTGAAAACCTCCTTCCTTTTCTTACCTCGGCTGTATCAGATCATCCCGCTAGGACAGCTTGTTTTAAAGCTCATAGAAGAGGAGCGCTGTGTTTGACATAAGGCTTAAAAAATGCTCATGTGTTCATAGTCCTAGAATAAGCCAAATGTTGTAGCAGGGCTAAGGGGAAAGAGATCAGGCAAACACTTTATTTTTCTATCTAAAAACTAGCTAAGATGGCTTTGGGAGAGAATGAGAGAGAAAAACAGAGGCAAAATGGACCTAATAAGACAAGGTAGCAAAGGCAAGTCCTGAATTTCAGAACACAGTGCCTGCCCTTTCTTGCTGCCTACCAGAAATCAAAACAAAAATAAGCTGAGAACCCTTTTTCCAGTCTCATTTTCAAAGCCATCTCTGGCTTGGAAATAGCCCTGAAATGAGTTTGAGAAGTTAAGAGCCGCACAGGGAGGCTTAGGAAGGGCCTTGCTGGTGTGCTAGGAAGGTTTGTTTGTGTGCAAAATGTATTATTACATATCTCGGGGAACAGAGGACATTATATTGCTTTACATTGGTGCTATTTTTGCTTCAAGGCTCCAGTGTGATTTGTGGCAGTGGGGCCAGGGGAAGATAACAAATGGGTGTTGGGAGCCTGTGAAGAATGGAATTTCCCCCCCTTCTCTTAATTATTTAATAGCTATTTGTATTACAGCATTTATTTTTTTTTTGTGGTGGGCTGAGATTAAAAAAAACCCTTTATTTGCTAATGCCACATTATTTAATTTAATCAGGCTGAAGTACACCTTTAATAAATTTGCCTCCAAAATGAAAAATGACAAAGATGTGGCAGAAGAATATTTTAATGGAAACTGATGATGTAGCAAGTTAGAGCAGAGTGATGCCTTCTCCCTGCCATTTCCTACCACCCAACAGCACAAGACAGCAGCCAGTATCTCTCAGAAGATCATGGGCCATGGCTTGTAAGTCTTTTTAGTTTTCTTATCCTGAGATCTACTCTCTCATGGAGTAGTTTTCTGAATTTTAGATGACCTGCCAAGAAACCAGCCCCATGAGTAACAGCACTGAAATAAGGCAGGCAGCGATAGCTATCAGTCTGCAGGATGTGTTCTGCGAGGCTGGCCCATCCAGGTAGTGAGGTGTGCATGGGGAGATTGCTCAAGGGCAGGGGATGCATGTCAAGGAGGCTTATTCTTAGATGGATCCTCAACTTGTTCCGAATCCACCCTGCCGTCCTTCCAGATGATGGCACTCAATGGTGCCAGCAAATATTTACTCAGACCCAAAGCAGCCTTGCTGCTTCTTGTGCTGGGAGAGCAGTGATTGATGGATGCAAAAAATCAATATTTGCAAGTATGTATGAGGAGGAGGGTCTACATGTGCTTGGGGATGTTCTTGGGAGACCTGAATTCAAGAGGCTGACACCAGGCTCTTCAAATAACAGTCATTCTGCCCTCTAGCAGGAATTTATAGAATCATGGAATCATTTTGGTAGGAAGGGATCTTTAAGATGGAGTCCAACTGTTAACCCAGCACTGCCAGGTCACCACTAAATCATGTCCCTCAGCACCACATCTCCAAGGCTTTTTAATCCCTCCAGGGATGGGGACTCTACCACTGCCCTGTGCAGCCTGGAACAGGATTTCACAACCCTTTCCAAGGAAGACATTTTTCCTGATGTCCAAACTAAACGTCCCCTGGTGCAACTTGAGGCCATTTCCTCTTGTCCCATTACTTCCTTCTTGGAAGAACAGACTGACCGCACCTGGCTCCAGCCTCCTTTCAAGGAGTTGTCAAGATTGAGGAGGTCTCCCCTGAGCCCTGTTCTCTCCAGGCGCAACAACCCCAGG
>VYZX01033406.1:18951-32884 GCA_013401335.1 Brachypteracias leptosomus | reverse complement strand
GAAGGTGGTTCTCAACACTTGTAGCAGCAGCTCACTGACATATAGTTGCCCTGTTTCCTTCTCCTTACAGATAAACAGACTGTAATCATTTCAGCTGTCTGAATTCATGACTTCTTTTAATAACATAAACCAAAGTGAACACCAGTTTACATTACCAGATGAAACAGTGAGCCCAAGTGTCCCAGGAGTAAACTCACTAACCACTTCAGTTGCCTCTGCTACTGTGGTTAAAGCCCCTGAAAAAAGAGGTCAAGCAGACAGCAGAGGATGGCAACAGCTTTACCTTCCTCATCTGAAATGGCATAAAGCTGAAACTGAGCACACATTTAATGTGAATCCCCAACCACAATCCAAGGCTTTGTCAGATGTTGGAATTTCTACCTCTTTACTCCATTCACCACACTACACAATTTCTTCTCACAACCTATGTATAAGTGGAAAACACTGGAAGTCTCTCTTTTTTTCCCCCCTTTTCATAATGCCCAACATTAACTATCTTCCCATATATAACTGAGGATAGGAAGGTTGGATGGAGCTGGACTTTATTGTGCATGTTCTTCTGGTGCCAACATGTTTAGTTTCTCTGCAAGGTCTTCCATTCTGCTTCATCCCTTCTCCTAACTTCTATGAATTTTTTTCACCGTTTCTACTTCACCAAAACTAACAGCTTGCTTTTACATTACACTTTGCCTTCTCTGCTCCCGAGTCTCCTCAGTAAAACTAATATGGTTGGTTTTCAGTACTGTTTCAGTGCCAAGTACACCACTGAATTATCCAAGTTTCTGTTAACTGATGCAATTTCTAGACTTTCTAAATGAGAGCAGGGCATTAAAAAAAGAAGTAGATTTTTTTTTTTAATGACATCCTCAGAAGTTTAAGATTTGGAATCAATTTAATCAGCTTCTGAATAAACTCATATAGAATCATAGAATTGTTTTGGTTGGAAGAGACCTTTGAGATCAAGTCCAACGATTAGCTCAGCACTGCCAGGTTACCACTAAACCATGTCCCTCAGCACCACATCTCAATCAGAACAGAATTTTAGCCAAATGAAAGAGATTTTTCTTTCACTGTAAGAGAGGATTTCTGTTAATTGGAAGACAAGTATTATATATGTATTTAATGAAAGCCACTGTAGGTAAGAAGAGAAAAGAACTGAGTAGGCATACCTTCTACTTGATTCCAAATTTACATCAAAGGGAAAATTAGTATATAAATAGACTACCACACTTCTCTGGTTCACCAGTAATTACTTCCCATGAAAGAGGAGAAAAGCCATTTCTGTTGAAGAGAAAATCTCTTCTGTTACTCCTGCAGTGAAAAACCTAAGTACTGTTTTGTCTTATTACTTTCTCTCTCATTCAAGATATACATTAGGAAAATCCTAAAACACTCAATTCCTGCTTCCCTGGCCTTGTCTCCTGTATCCTCCTTGTGTTTTCTGTCTTTTGATGTTATTTTTGATCTTTTTATCCCTCCTTCAAGGTTCTCTAAAATTCTGTAATTGAAGAGAGTACTGTAACATATTCAGATAATAATACATAGCATGAAGGACTTTTTTTTTTTAAGGCAAAAAGACATGATTAAATTTCTGACATTAATCATATGTTCGAGAGCACTGTAATCATGTTGCTTGCTTGCTCAGATCATAGCTTTGTGACCTTCTGTTTCTTTCCTAGATGGAGCACATATGATTAAAAGTGAATGTAGTATTTTTAATCTGTTGAAGACTTTACTATCAGAGAACAAGTGCACGTACAGTTTGTAAGTGATCATTTCCATTCATGCTGGCACATCACACACAGTATTTCCAAATTTTTTCTAAACATCATTCCATCTCCAGCTGGACATTTCTGCTGGGCATAAGACCCCAAAATATTAGCATGAACAGGGAATTGCTGTCTGGCTCACTGTTTCCCACAGGAACCACAGTTCCCAACTTTCTCTGTTCATTACAAAACTGTGTATTGAAAAGGCTGAAGATGTCATTACTTTGTGTTAGTAATACCAACCACAGTTTCACAGAAGACACATGACTTGACTCTTTCCAGTTCATCTTTAAATGAACATGTGTATTTTAAAAGCCTTTGTGGACAGGAAGACAAAGAGAAGAAAGGAGCGATAAAAACATCAACCACCTCTCAAATTAATGGGAAAAGAATAATAAGAACCACAATGTGCCTTTAACATGGGATTAAAGGGGTAAACACATGCTCAAAGAATTTTTTTAAGGATTTTTTCTGGAACCTGGTGCTCAGTTTTTCTTTATTTGTGAACTGAGAGCTTCCTACTGTGCTTGTAGGAGTAAATCACGGTAGGCAGGAAGTTCTAACACACTACAATATGTTAAAGTAATATCAACAATGGCAAAATAATGTGGCAATGTGGGAGCCCCAGCATGCACTCATGCCAAATGGTTCATGCTGAAATGGAAAATACAAAGATTATTTTTCACTGACAAAAGAAAATCAATATTTAAAATCAATGCCTGTCTTGGGGAACAGTAAGAATAAGTAACAAAAGACCACAAAGCACTGAAAAGGAAAATGCAACAAATACAAAACCATTATACTGAAGTAAAAGCCTCTTTGCCCCCCATTTGGATAGATTTGCAAGTCAAAACCAGAAACCATACTGATACTAATTTTTCTTGTTGTCACTTCCAGCTGTTTCTAAAAAACTAAAGAAAACTTAGTTAGGTGTCTGAGTTAAAGTTCTTCAAAACCACCAGATTAACACCCATCTTTCTTGACCATCTCTCATGGTTTATGGTCTTATTTACTTTTAACTACTATGCTGCTGTATACAAGAGCTCCTGGCAGATCCCAGATCTGCATGCACATTCTGGTTCTGTCCCATGCCACTGGAAAGGCAGGTGGGACAGGAGAGACAAGAGAGGGTACCCTGGCAAGCCCAGTGGCGCTCATCTGCCCAGCAGTTCAGACATACTAAGGCACACTACTCACTAGATGGGATTCTGAATCTCCTTTGTAATCCCCTCATTGTAGATTAGATGTGACAGAAGCATAAAGACATCGTTACCCTGCTTGTTCTACCTAATTGAACAGTTTGGTGCAAGGACAACACATTTGCATGAGACAAAACGAGTTACAAAGGCTCTGCACAGAGCCTGTGTGGTAGCTCTGTGTGAATTATTGTTTGTCCAGAAATAACACCAGACCTGCATTGCTCTACATGCCATTGCAATGTTCCACCTAGGCTAGCAAGGCCTGCCAGGCTGAAACCCCTGACCTCTTCTGTGGAGGTAAGCATGGTTGTACAAAGGCCAAACTAGCAAAGTCCAACAGAACCAGGTAGTCCATGTGAAGTGCCCTTCAAAATCTGTATTAGAGAGGTTTTTATGATACACACCACACATAAATCACGGTATTCTTTGCTCCACCACTCCCTGCTTTAGAGAGCTGGATGTATCTACTTGCCAACTTAGATAATACAAGCCCATCTTATTGTAGCACCTCCCAATCTGGGAGGAATACACTTCTCCACCCTAAGGAATGTGAACTAAACCAAAGATATCGAGTAAGCAGTTTTCTCAAGGTCTACAGGAAATTTGTGCTTGGCCAATAAATTGAACCCGGATCTCCAGTCCTCCTCCATTCCCTTAGCCACCAGGATATTTCCTCTCCTGATGCACGGTATAGTCTGTTGAGGAAGTAAATTCTAAATAACTCAGCACACTGACTATGTGGAGTTTTACCAAAGCACAGACCCACATCCATGTAACTGTTGAAACAGAACTTTCAATAATGTTCCCTTTCACATTTGGAGCAGTAATATTTGCAGAACTCATACAGGAATTAATAAAACCAAACTTACTGCAAAATTTAATTAAAATTATATGGCGCAATAGAGAGTCTTCACTACATTTTTCTAAGAACTCCATCCTTCACAGGATATTGAGTAACAATATACTTAGCTAATAAAGGTCAGAAGAATCCATATTAATTGAATGTGTCTTAAAGGCAGGATATATATTCTCCAATCTGATTAACTCTTTCCTAGATTCAGATTTATGCATCACATTCTTCTTAAGGAACAAAACCCACTCAAACCCTTAGAAAATACCACATTTCTCACTAGGGGCTTAATGCATAAAGAAAGCTTTTAATATATTGCAAAGATTTTCAATACATGATTTTTTTAGGAAGTCTATTTTCTTTTTACTTTGGATTGATTGAATTGAAAAAATAATGCACAGTGCAATGAATAACGGTGTGTGTGTTTATGCAGACTTTGAGATTTTGCTTTCTTTGGACTGTATTTCAGTCTATACTTCATAAGAATAAAGCCTGTTTTGGGCACTATCCTAATAAAACAATATTGTAACACAATTGCTTTCCTTTGGGTTGCTTTCCTTGGATTGATATCCAGCAAGTCACAGATTACTGGAAACCCTGCAGATCTTGCACAAAGGCATGAAGAATGAGAAGAAAACTGCTAGTTGAGTTGCAATTATAAAAAGTTGCAGGACCCACTGAGGCATGAGGTTTATGTTCCCTGAAACACAATTTACTGTGTGTTCATATGATTCCCAGAAGGGGCAAGAATGCAATTCTACAGACAAAGGCAGACCAGATAAGTCAGATGCTATCTTAATTTCATCTGGAGGAGTTTTCACTGTGAATTCAGCTACATTTTATCCACACTCCTGAGGCTGTTACTTGAGAACACCACAAATGATGTTCCTTTCCTGTTACTGTTGAAGTCAAGAATTAAATTTTGGAAGAGAAGGATCAGTTAAGATGTGATATAATTAAATATATGGTAGTGGTTTGACAAAGCAGAGATATTTAAGAGTGAACAGTTTGTGGAGGGGATGAAAGGTGCTCTCCAGTTTAGTGTTCATCAATGTACATGCTGTCAACATGTTAGTTTACACATTAAACCAAACATAACTAAAACTGCCAGCAAACAACATGCTATCAGATTGCTACAGTAGATTTGGCTTTCTACTCTGAAGCAAGTTTGTTTCATCCAGAAACAAATTATTTAACTTGCAAATAAAAATTTGAGCTGCTGTACAATGTACTGTAATAAAAAGGGATTTATAAAAATATTACTTATCCTAGTCTGGATTTATTTAAACATAGAGTTTTACAAACTCACCTATATCCACGTGAGAATATTAAATCTGGTAGTTTCAAACACTATATGCCTTACTACTTACATGCCTCTCCTCTCTTCTTCTGTGAGCCTATTTTCAAGAGAAACGAGGTACTTCTGTGTTTACTATGATTGTTATGCTTCTTGGCATATGTTATTGTATTTTGCATTTCTGTTGTGAATAGCCTAGGAGTGGAATCAGTTTGCATATAAAGTCTGAGAGATAAAGGATGATTAATTATGTTATTTCATATTTTAAAATTCTAAAATCTTTCTCTCTTGAGCACAGAAAACAAGCCCTTTATAAGGAATGGAGTTTCCTAACCTTCTTCCTTTGGGTGTGGTATATCTTCTTTTGTTGATCTGTGATTTCAAAGAACAAGCCTACACTGCAGAAAGCACTGGATTTAAAGAAATGTACAACTAAAATTACTGTAGCTATTTCTTACCACAATCTCCTTTCCCCAGCATTTGAGTGGTGCTGGTTACACGCAAGGATTTATTAAAAACCAATGTCATACCTGTAGACAGGCAGGAGCTCTGCCCTGGGGTTTATTCACATCAACAGCCACAAGCTGCCAACCTCCTGCAGCATCTTCATGAAACATCTTGAAAGGGAAAAATGTTGTCAGAAATGTTTTATGTGCCAATAAATACAAGTGAAATCTAATACATTCCCCTTAAGGACCTGAATACTAGCTAGTTTAAAATAAGAGGGAAATGGTTCTTACTGCTACAGAAAAAACCCAACATGCTCTTTTCCCAACATTAATAGATTCTGAATTATACCCAGATAACATCAAACACAATGTGCCTCTATTAGTCCTAACGTAGAAACCAATTCAATTCATCTCTGATCAGTATCATTAGAAGGTGGTACCTGTTCTGAATAAATTCCTTACTAAGGTAAACTTATCCTGAGGAAACATAAGCCTGAGGAAAAATAAGTTTCATGGTGCGTTTGAAAATAAGATAACCTCATCTTTTTAACTGGCAAAATTATTTAGCTTCAAGGATCAGACTTTATTTTTGTTGCATTGGTGCATACCAAGAGTAGCTGTACAGTCCCTCTGTACCGTTACTCAGAGCTTATAAATCTTGCAAATAGCTGAACGATATCCAGGCTCTAATAATGTCAATGGAAAAAGCTCTCTTGACCACAGTGATATTCACATTTTACCAATAACCTCTGGAAGCATAGGTGTAGGCATTCTGGTTTGTTTTTTTTACTTCGAAAATTAGGACATAAAAAGATGCAGACTGCTGGACATAAGGAACACTGAGAAACCATGGCTAGAAGTGATTAACACCGTCCCTGAAAATGTTCTTGGAAGAATATGAACAGCTCTAGCATTTTGAATTGCCACCTCAGAGCCTGCATATACTATGTAATGAAGGGCAGCAAAGTTCCCACCTCACTCTCAGCTTTTCCTTGACACCCAGCACCCAAACAAGTCACCTCGAGAACACAGCCAGAGCAGTGTGACTGGAGCTTAAAAAGCCATCCTAAGAAAAGTGCTCATTAGACTGAGGACAGTGTCACACAAATATGGTTGTAATGCTGCTGAGTTCTTATGGAGCATCTCTGCACCAGGAGGAGTTGCCAACTCAGATCAGCACTGAGTTTTTTGTACTGTGCTTTAATGTGAAGAGCTAAAGTGCTTTGCAAGAACCTTCTTTTATCCTTCTCCAGAGACCCCTTCCTTGACTTTGACTCTCAGACACTCCTTTTCTATAGGACTAAGTTTTGGAACCAGTTTAATGATTCATGAAGTGGGCAAATGAAGAACAATAGTGTTCTTTTTTCTCAAGGTTATTTCATGCACAAAACAAGCAAAGTTTCTTTGGCATGATGACATTATTTTGGGAATTTCTTCTATCTTTGAAATTCCTTAATGTTGTCTGCTTCTTGAGTTTCCCTACACTCATGTCTCTGTTCCAGCTTTTAGTTCAGATTATGTGGGTTAAGTCTATACGGCTTAGGAATTTGTCCCATCAGAGATGAAACAAATATTACATTCCTCAGGCTAAGTATGTGTCACGTGAAAAAGTCCTTTTTTTGTTAGATTTTAAATTGATATCACCAAGTCTGCCTTGACAAAGACACATACAGCATAGAAATTGCTGCCACCCAGACTATTTGAGGCAAAAAATGTAGCAGCAGGCAGAAAAGGACTAGGTTTACATATGGATCACAGGAATATCCAAAGGAATATAAGAAAATATTTAATAAATCATTCTGAAACACTTAAATCCTCTGGCTCAAGAAAATAAATAATCTCTAGCTACAGAGGTTAGAAAAATTTTCCCCATGGGTATGTTTCTCATATCTGTCTTCCTAAGGGCTTTTTGCAGGCAACCAGTACTGGTCCCTGCTATAGATGCCAAACTGCACTAGTCTGGAAAAGCCCAGCCTTGTCCACTCAGGATATATAATGTGATTATTACAATAGTGAGTGGGAGACTTAAATTAATCTCAACCTGCTAGCCCTCATTTTTCATAATGACGCTTTCACACTGCCCAGCCCACACGTAGCACCCTTCCTATCATGGGTTCTTCCTACCCATTAACTCATAGCCAGGGTCTCACTTTCTGTGGCTACCTCAACTATTAGCATGGCTCTTTCATTGCCTCAGCACCTCAGTCTGCCTTGGTATCAACATGCCCTTCTCAGTCCCAGGACTAGCTTCCCCAAACACTTCAGCTACACTTTGACTTCTCTTCTTCCAGCTACAGCTTGCAATTTCAGCTCTTCTACCTTAGCACTAGAAGTGATATTCAATAGCAAACCTAACTCCAAACCCTGCAATGACATGATAAAAAAGCATCATCCTACTTCATTAAAAGAAAATAAAACCATAGCAATTACATATCGAGCCATATAGAGAAGCATATTCCAGTATCCCTTATTATTTCTTTACTAAGAAAGCCTAGATGGAAAATATAACCTAGAATTTAATTTTATATGAAAATCATATATCAACTTTAAAATATATGTAATAACATGCAAAGTCAAATAAATCAGATAAAATAATAATTAACAGGAATTTTTGTCTTATTATTTGTTCAGGAACTAAACCCAATCAAGTCCCCAGAGAACCTCAGCATCTCGAGTGCTTCACCTGGGTGGTGGCAGTTGAAGTAGTACTGCTCCTGGACCCCCACATCTGTTGGAACTGCACTCTAATTTCTGCAAACGTTTCAATGATGACTGCGATGAAAACGTTCTGAAAAAAGAACAAGAAAGAATGGCTGACTCAAAGCTAGCAGGCAGAAAAGAGAAGAAATTCACTCTAATATGATCTACATTTCAGGCAGGTTTAAAAGAATACATTTCTCAGTACCTTAACGAGCCAGGCCAGAAAGAAAATTAAGGTGATGAAATAGAAATATGAACGCCATCGGGGAAAGCTGTCGATTGCTCGGTACATAAGGAACACCCAGCCTTCCTGAGAAGCAGCTTCGTAAACAGTAAATATGCTTGTGCCTGTCAGAGGAAAAATGAAAGTGTTTGCCATTAAGCCTCCCTGAAAGCTTTCAATATCAGCAAACAATCATCTTTTATCTATTCTGTTTTCCTTTTCTCCAAAGAGTATCTGCTCTCCTTTCCTCTCCTCCTTCCAAGAGAAGTTTTTCAGGTGCATTTCCTTTTGCAATTGAATATGAATCAGTTTTTGTATCAGACCAGGCTGACTCCCTTCTCTCCCTGGACACACATGCATAATCCCTTTGATGGGTTCACTGGCAGCACGCAAATGTCTCCAAAGGCGGAATCTGTCCCAACATGTGACTTTAGCAGCATCCGTGAGAAAAGGCAGATTTAATTAAAACTATCAGGATCAACATTCAATAGGTGAAAGAAAATGCTATTAATATCAGCAACACTGAGTAATAAGTAGTACCCTGAGAAGGTTCCTGACACTAGCAAGTACAGTTAAGCATCTACAACAAGCTACTGAACAGTCCTGAAGTTCAGGCAGGTAGCCAGGGTAGCTGCGTTAACATACATATGTTGTCTTAAAAAACATTAAAGCATTTTTAAGTTGAACTGTCTACATCACTCTGGGGATGGGAGGATAAGAAAGGAAGGTAATGAGGGGTTTGTGTGTGCAGAAACCACTTTTGAATAAAAGCTATGACATTACTAGTTTTAAACTTAAGATCCAAACTCATCCTAACGCCTGAGTGATAATGTGCTTCAGCCAGCTCCCCCTTCCTCCTTATCTTTGCAATGAAAGCTTTGAAATACAGACTGTGGTTAGGGCTTGTACAGCGTTCTTATTTGAAGTAATTTTTTGTTCCAAGAAACAACACAACTAAACTGTGAAATTAAACTGTGAAACCTCACAAACTGCTGTGAAATCACGGAATTGTCCTACAGCCACCTGCTAGCTCTGCTCCACTACTGCTTTGTTTCATGAAACATCTTGGATAAAAGAGAGGGAGCCTGAGGAGTACTGCCCTGAACACAATTTAGCAGCTGCTAGCAACATGCAGGTAGTAAGCATGAACCCACTGGCTATCTGATCCTGTTCACAGAGAAACAAGTGGTTCTAGTCAGAAATTCCTGAGTCCAGGCGTTTCCCAAAAAATCACACCACCCTATAAGGGGCTCTACACTGATATTCTCCCACTGAATTTGCAGCATCTACATCCTTTTGTCTGCTAACACAGGTGGGATGAACCTTGAGGTGTTTTTGTCTTAGGGAGACCCTTCTGCAGAGAAATCTTCACTGATCAGAGGAGACAGGGATGAATGGAATTTTTTTCTGTATAAACTCACTCCTTTGATACGTAGGTGTTGAATGGTTAATGTGGTCATGGTGGGTAGGAAAAAATGTTAATCCTTCCTGCTAATTTTTCTGGTTATTGGATTCCTTCCTATTTACTGCACATGGTTCTCAGGACCAAGGGACAGAAATAAAAGGAAATAAAAAGCATTCAAGCATAGATAGCAAAACCCTTTCCATTTCTTCAGAAAAGAGTGATCTCTATCAATACTGAAATATTCATCAGTGATTACTTCGTGGGTATTTTGCATTTCAAAAATTCATAAAGCAATGGTTCAATTATCTAATATTATACTGTTGCTGAACTGATTAAATTATTGAAAAAAACAGTGCTGCCGAGGACAGGCAGAGATTAAGGAAAAAAAAGGAATCTATTAAAAGTTGCTGGCTAGGAAACTGTCATTAGTCATTACCAATGGGAAATTCACAATGAAGATTAGTAAAACAGAGGGAATGTCATGCAAAGTATTTATAACACTGGGCCATCTGCCACAGTAAAGCAATACTGTGAACGGACAAAAATGCATAATTAACCCAATTAAAATAATAAGCGTTCGTCTGTGACACTGAAGTAAAAATATATGTTTTATATAAGTGGTACAGATGTTCTTAAGGCTGTTAGAAAACAATCACCACTAAGAATATATATTCTTACTTAACATATGTGACTAGAAAGTAATAAAGCTTTCAATACTGATGCCAGGAACCATGCTGTTAACCATCTCTATAAATACTGTTTCAACTGGATACAAAATAAAGGCAGGACAGTGAGGCATCCAACACCATGAAATGTTTTGCTTTCAAAAAGAAGACTAATTCTTAGTTAACATCTGCCTTACTGCATATTTTTGCTTTTCTAAAACTTACATTTAAAGACAATTGGAGTATTTCTGTAATATCTGATTACATCTTACTAAAGCCAATGTGTAAGTTACTAAAAGGATGCTCCTTTCACAGCAACATGCTCTGTTTTTCTCACCATGTTCAAAGCCATATGGAGGGAGAGAAAGTATCAAAATTTTAAGTGTTGGTGAGATCCATCGCAAAACAACAGATATGGCAATGCTGTCATGCATGAAACCTAATTTATGCCCATTAGATCAACTGTCAAAATTCTCCTTTTCCACAGGTGTTAGTATTCTATCAGTGACACAATGTCTTCTACTAGTTCAGAGGGCTTAAGACCTGACCACATAGCGCTAGAAGTCCCATGATTAGGGCGCGAGAGGACATCCTGTAGTTTGTGTAAGAACAGCAGGAATATGGGTGGTAGAGGGAACGAGGGCTTGAAAACCTGCAGAGCCTGGCTACTCAGATATACAAAACAAGCCCCATATACTTTAAAATGTAGACATCTCTTGCCAGCGTCCTGAACATTTAGATGAAGGTTCATGCAATTGAACTACAAGCATCAGTGAGACATTTGAGTCATGAAAAAGCTTTGAACTACAAAAGGGATTAAACACATTGCTATGAATGACATTACTCCTCAGTTCAGGCATGTTGGCATGGGTAAGTTGCTGCATTTGAGAGCAGGATTTCAACATCTGCATCTAAACTATTGTTAAATCTCAGTAAATAAAAATATCAAGAAAATATCTATGATGATTTTCCTATTTGTTTCTGTAGACGGCTAAATCTTGGTAGCTAGAAAGACTGAGGTCTAAAGGAGGAATTTTCTGATGACCACAGAGGTAAAGGAATATGCTATGATTTTTTTTGTTTGTTTCAGAACTTGTTTGAACTTGTCTAATAAATTTCACATTTTAGTGTTAAAACAAATCCTTTAACCTTCCTGAGGGTTAATCAAAACAGGGAAGGAAAACATTTCTCAATACAGAGCTTAAAACTAAATAAATCAATATCACAATCTGTATCAGCCTCAGAAGACTGTTTTTGTGCAACTAATAAACACTTCTACCTTTGGAAATGTTTTACAACTGCACATGTTCATCATCAAAAACAACAGGAAAAAAGTATAGAAAATGAAAGATTTAGTGAAATATAGGAAGAGAGACTGAATCTTGCTCAACTTTCACTTGCTTCATACTGTATAGATGAAAAGATAGCAATCAGAGACAAACAGTGAAAAAAGTGAGTGCACTGAATAACACTGTAATTTTATAACTGCAGAATTAAAGGAGCAGAGCTAAAAGGTCACATGGAAAATTCACTAAGTCTGGAAACAGAACCCTTTCTCCTAACTTTATGTTATGTTCTTGCTTCTCCATGCAAAATCCCTTATTATTAGTGGAGGAGAATGCATGGTGTCAGGTATTGTCTTTTAGTAATATCTTTGTGCTATGTGATTTGTAGCTATTCCAAGTGAGAAACAAAAAACCAAAAACTAAGCTTAGATATGCCAATAACTTCAGTATTTTCTGCATGTGTAATCTATGTTTATTGACTATCTTGGCTTACCATGCCAAGGTTCTCTTAGTTTTCCTGTGCCTGCTGTGAAGCTGCTGTGAAAGAAAATCTACAGGAGGGCCGCTTTATGTAAAAAAAAAAATTTACAAAAGTTTAATTTTGTATTTTTTTCTTTTGAATTATCGAGGCAAGCAAAAACGCACACGTTGTTATTGAAGGTTAAAATGCTACATACTCATAAAATGCCTCAGATGCCAGCCAGTACCAGGCTCCTTCTCCGTGCTTTACAGTAGCCACCACTAGATGACGATCGTGCACCTCAGGCACATCTGGAACATCAGGCAGCGGAGCAGCTCCCGCCCGGAGAGCCCAGGCTGGTACCTCCCGGTGCGCAGGCAAAAGGTTTGATTTTTCGATTTCCCGGCAAAACTAAGCAGCCTTCTGGCAGGAGCTGCTGTCTAACTTAACCCTCTTTGTTGTGCTGAATAGGGAAAGGTCGCCTTCCCTTAATAGGGTGTTGTGAGGGTTACATCCATGATGAAATGACCTCTTGCTTAGGCTATAGAAATGTTATCAACCCTGTTCCTGTCCCTGCTCCTTTTCCCTGAGAAAATCATGAAGCTGAAAGTTTCTGCAAGGCATGGATATTCCCACTGACCAGCCGGCTTTCAATTGATGTCTTATCTTTCAATATCAAGGTATTTGCAAAACATTGTGTGCAGTCATGATTTTCCACCTGTCCTACACTATTGCTGTGGTGAAACTACAAGGGAATAAAAATTACCCAGAAATGAGAGGACAAAGTTGTTCGCACTTCTGGGAAGCTGCTGGTAGGTAGGACAGAAATCAACAAAAAGATCAAATCCTGAATGACTTCATGGGGTTTCTTGCTTGCCTCTGAGTGAGCGATCCAGTCTATTTTATTCTCCCAAACCAACCCCCATCAGCCAGTTTGCTAGCCAGTAGAAATGAGGAGGAATGAAGGAAAGTGAAACATGCCAATGCTCTGCTCCTCTCCTGAAACCCCAAACCCCACTGCCATTTCTCTGTGAGTGAGCTGTAGGAAAGACAGCAAATCAGAAACTCTGCAGAGCACTGACTTACAGCAGCAGATAAAACACACTGCCAGTCTGAACATAGTATTTTAACTCTTGTTAAGTGTGGTGATTTCAAACATATAGTGATGTGTTACCAAATCTTCATTTTGAATGACTGCTTCATTATGAGATGAAGCTTTTATGTTTGACCACAGACTATATATACAGAGACTGTACACATAAAACCACCAATAAGGAGATAAATATTGCAAATGTCAGTGCTAGGATCAATGCAATCTGTTCTGTAGACTTCATAATAGAAAGATGGAAAGTCAGCCAACTTTCAGAAAAAGCGTTAATGAGCAGCCCTGCAGAAAAGGACCTAGTACTAGTGGATGAAAAGCTGGACATGAGCCAACAGCGCACACATGCAGCCTAGAAGGCCAATCACATCCTGGGCTGCATCAAAAGAAGCATGGCCAGCAGATCAAGAGAGGTGATTCTGCCCCTCTACTCTGTTCTGGCGAGACCTCATCTGGAGTACTGTGTCCAGTTCTGGAACCCTCAACACAAGAAGGGCATGGACCTGTTGGAGTGTGTCCAGAGGAGAG
>VYZX01033406.1:1034-18815 GCA_013401335.1 Brachypteracias leptosomus | reverse complement strand
GGGCCTTATTGCGACATTCCAGTACCTGATGGGGGGCCTACAAGAAAGCTGGGGCGTGGCTGTTTACAAGGACATGTAGCAATAGGATGAGGGGCAACGGTTTTAAACTAGAGAAGGGTAGATTTAGATTAGACATTAGGAAGATGTTCTTTATTATGAGGGTGGTGGAACACTGGAACAGGTTGCCCAGAGAGGTGGTGGAGGCCCCATCCCTGAAAACATTCAAGGCCAGGCTCGTTGGGGCTCTGAGCAACCTGACCTAGTTAGAGATGTCCCTGCTGACTGCAGGAAGGGTTGGACTAGATGACCTTTGAGGGTCCCTTCCAACACAATGCATTCTATGATTCTATGATGGACTTGGTTGCACTGTTTGCAAGTATTTTAGAAATTGGTTCCACTATTCAGAAGTATCAGCTTAGTAATATGAATGTAGCAATGCTGGCATATGTATTGACTGCCCAGGGCAGTTCATGTTTAGTTATACCATTAGTGTCTTACATGTGACAGTGCTTCTGCTCCCTGATGTAATATTTTATGCTTTAGAAAGAGAAATCTGTTTTACATTTGTCAACAAGTCCATGGTGTAAACAGAGACAAACATTCTTCAAAATTACTTTAGGTGTGCACATTTATGGGTATTTAGCCAAACTTGTATTTATATTTGCTCTTCTTTATTTTGATTAAAATGCTCCTTAGCTACATGTTCACAAATAACTTAGCAAATAGGGATCCAAAGTGTCAGCAGAGCTCATAAGCTGGCTTTATGTACAAAAATACTGTCTGCTTTTTCCTTCTTGCAATTATGCAGCTGTAGTGCTAATATACACTCTCTCTTATAATCACTGCTTTTTTTTGTCCATGGCAACTTTACAAAATTTACTGGCAGTTGATGAGAATCAAGGAAACGCTGAGCTGTGAATTGTTCACACCTCACACACCACTACCTGGAAGCTCTGCAGCACAGTCAACAACTCCCACCTCTCTTTCTCCCTAGAGACTATTTTTAAGGACACAACTTGTCTCAAATCTCTGGGCTCCCCTCCTCAACAGAACGGGCAGAGCTTCAGGCTGAAGCCTGAGAAGTAGGACACTGACATAGCTGTGCTTTTCCCCCATCAGATGATCAAAATGTAATACTCAATTTTCAGATTTAGGAATCAAGAATACAGAAATCTCTAGGCCTTGGTTTTAAGAGCGACAAAAAGATGGGCCTGCCACCACCTCAGTCTTTCCAATGAAATGTCTCTGATATAAAGTACAGTCACAGTAAACGACCGCTACAGTAAAATGTTAGGATGTGTAACACAAAAAGCATTAAACTGAAGAAACTCTATAATTTATATTAACTTATTCCTTTGAAAATGAGCCATATTTTTACAGGACTGTTACTTTTTCTTTTAAAACACTTTACATAGTAGATGCCTTTAAAACCATACAGTAAAAGTAACAGTCCAGAAACCAAACAGAATTTCACATGAATTGTTACATTTAAAATGTAATTAACACTTTAAGGGTTTTCATATTAAAAAGACAAATTTAAGGCAGGTTCTTAGTAGAGCTATTGTGTATTTGGACTGTCACCCAGATATATATTAAACATTAGAAATGACTAGTAAAATCAAGACAGTGATGGATCCCTTTGTTAGAGAGAAAACAAAGTATACAAATCTTCCATGACACAAGGCATGTAAATTCAGCATTGACTTTCATACACTGTCAATCAAAACTACTCACTTGTTGCATCAACTTTCCCAATAGTCTGACAGAGCATTCTAATAAGTGCTCAAATGCAGCCATGAAACAGTAAAGCTAGCATGCATCATGGTGTCCTCTAATTTGCCTAATTAATAAAAAAATATATCTTCTTTGTAAATGGAAGAAGTATGGACAAATGAAACCATAGAACGTATTCACATAGTAACATTGCTGTATCTAGAGTTACCATGATGATACTTTACTCAAAAGCACAGTTAAGTAAGTAGCATGACTGTAAGCTTTACCATGAGAGATCGTTTCATCAAGTCTTGAGTCTAGTCAGCTTGTAAGAACTGTCTCAAAAGCATGAAAATGTGTGGAAGCAGGAAAAATGCATTAAAAGAAAAGATAGAGGAGCTAATGAGAATATGAATTAGTGATTCAGCTGAACAGATGAAAAACTGGGGGACTTGGAGATGCACAGAGACCCTAAAATTACATGCATACTTGAGAAATACAGATTACAAGAGACTGCATGACCTAAACAGAGCATTTTCAGTGTGATATTTATATTAGCAAGAACTGAACAGAGAAGTTCAAGAGAAAAAGCCCTACAGGGAAAAAACACAATAGCACAGTCCATGAAGAAAAAAAAGATCATGTCCAGAAAGCACTAAAAAAGATCTTGCAAGAGATTTTCAAACCTACAGCAGCATATTTTAATTGACGTCCATGACAATGCATTCCCCTATTTCCAACTGCAGTGCAACCTCCTCATCCTAAAGTTTCAAACAGTTCAATCAATCAGCTATTAAAAAAACCCAACAGCACAAATATTTAACTACGGGAAGAACTTCCTCACCCTCAGTAGAGGTTTAGGAGACAGAAAAGGACTAGAGAGAGCTTGAAATTCACTCTACAAGAACCCATGATGATGACTATGTGTGGGAAGCGGCTGGCCAGTCCGAAAATGACTAACAGCAGGCTAGGTAAGATGGTAGACAGGAAAAGATTCAAGGAGGAAATTCCACAGTATATCACTTCAATAGCTTACAAAGGCTATGTTTATAATTTTTTTACTGTAAGGTAGGATAAAAACACTTTAAGGGAACCTAGACAAAGGAGTTGCTGCTCTGCCCTAAAGCTCCATTTCAATTTCATTCAGTTCCTCTGGGCGTCACTTGTGAACCGTAGGCACTTCTCTGAGGATGTACTCTCTCTCTTAAAATTAAGAGATCAGACCCTTCCTCTTGCATAAAAACATTTTCAAAAGCAGTTGTGCAAAATTTTATCCCTCCCACAATCAGTGGTAAAACTGCTGTCATCATAAATAAGATGCATTTAAAAATCCTTCCCCAAAGCATCCTAATTTAATTTACTCCAGCTATAGTGTATGACTTTATTCTTTTCTTTTATAAACAGTAGAAAATCCCAACTAGCAAGACCTGCTGAGTCTTCAGTGACCAGAAATAAGACAGCAGCAGCACTTAGCTCACTGCATTTCTGTAAGAAAAAGAAAAAAATACAGTAAAGCTGGCCAAAGAGACATTATAAAACAGATTCATGTTAGAAATCTCATTAGCCTCCACACATCTAAATAACAGGAGCAAATATACCATGCCAAATGCATCTTAAGAGACTAGTCTAACTGAAGAGACAACATCTTCCTTTCCTAAGTGGGAGAAAGGTGCTCTATGATTGACTGTTACAAGAAAACCCAAATGATGCTCACTCAATGACCTGTTCAGCTACTAATGAGTTCAGTACTCCCTGGCACCTGTTACGTGCCACTAGAAGTAAAATAATTTACCCACTTCGTTGATGTGAGGGAGAGGTTTGCCTACTACCCCAACATGTGCAGCTAGGAAGCAGGCAGAGACAGGGAGAAGTGGTTTAGCCCCACAGACCTTTGTGAGATAAGTGGAGACTCAGGCTTTCCTCAGACAGCAACACAATCAATGTCTAAAGTGAGGCTATCTTAAAGTTTTCAGATTTTAAAAGAGCTGGGTGTCAAAGGAGAAAGAACTTTTTTTTTTTTAATAAAAAGCACACATGGATGTCAGTGAGAACAGACAACTTCTTTTGTCTCCTTCAGAAAATGAAAGGTTGAGTTGAAAGGAAAACCAATTATTGTAACATTTGACTTCTTTTATTCTTCACTGCCTTACAGAAAGTGTTTGCATTACTAGAGATCTACTGGTTATCAAAAGAATTCTTGGAAGACTAGCACTAATAGACTAAGCAGCTGGAAGGTTTATTTGGAGACAAAAATCCAAACCTTTGGCAAGAAAAGCTGTAGAAATAGACAGGTATTTTTGAGGAGAGAGAATGTTCAAAGTTTTAATACTCTTTTTTCAGTATTATCTCCTTCTGCAGAAATCCTTTCTGACCTTCTTGTACTACTGAAAGTAGTTCCACACACCCATAACAGAGATTTCCTGGATTTCTCACAGTCAAATCAATATTTTTTTCCTCAGATAGGCCTTCTCTTTTTTTTCTCAGCATCATCTACCTGCAAAGATGTTTACTCTTTGTGTAGGCACATGTCAACTCTGTGCTTTGACTCAAAGCTGTTTTAATTTCTTATAGACCTATGATATTTAATGTATATTTCTTCAAAGCTTTTTGCTAAAGTGGAAAATGTGGCATTTTATACTGAGCAACATGAACATGTGGTTTGAAAAAAAAGGACTGCATAAAAAAAAAAAAAAATGGTTTTGGCATTGCTTAGTGAAGCAGTTTCCCAAGAAATACAGGTCAGACCTACCTTCAGTATTTTTTTTTTTATCAAAGGATGAGCTAAACAGACCTCATTTTCCAAATGAAAATAATTTTCAGCTGGTGAAATGAAATCAGAGCTTTTCAATCCGAAGGTGCAAACAAGTAATATGCATAAATCCAGGAATGACTTTTTGCATGGCATTTATACTTCACAGGGACTACCTCTTTGGCTACTCTTCACCTTAGAAAAGACCTCTGGAAGACTATCCATTCCTTTCACTGAAGTCAAAGGCGCCTCTAATTATCTGCCACTTACTCAGGAATAAAAGCAGATATAAGGACAGTTACTGCTATACTTTAAAAACCGACTTTGTTATCCTCAGCAAATATGTCTGCAGGTCCTACTATGGCTTGGGTAGAGGCTTATATTCTTCTATTATGCCTCCATATTTTTAAGAACAGGAAACAAATCCTGATCCTATTTTAGAAGCTTTGCCAGCACATTTGTGTAATATTTTTTAAGAGAAAACTATGCTCACAATTTTTAAATTGCACTCCCCAAAGTCAGGCATGTGAGCTGGTGTTCTGATAAGTGGATCTTGTCTGATTCTTTGAGATGCTGAAGGAGGCAAGTTTGAAATTTTCAATCCTTGCCTGAATGCTAGTGCTTGAAGCCAAAGTGAATTTTATAATTCCTTTAGTAGAAATGCAGTTAAAGCTATGATTCTGAGACTCTACCACAGAAGTCCCCGCTAAACATAAAAAATATTGGGAAAACACTATACTTGATTTATATGTTGTTTTCAAAACACTTATTAAACTGCCTGCCACATTAAAAATAAAGCTAGAAATTGATACTGTAAGATATAGTCAAGAGAAGAAAGCATAACTGTTTTCAGACCTATTCATTTCACAGCATCTGGGAGATGGGCTTCCCAAATGAAGACAAATGCAACAGAGAATCTCAAAAAATGTCTGCTTTCAAAACTGACTGTGAGGCAGATATGTGGTGCCCTGTCATTTCAGTGACACTCCTAAGGAACTTGTAAACATACTAACTAAAGGCTTTTAGCAGGATTCATGTGCTCGGGTCAGAAATAATTGAAATAGAGGGGAAACAACTGCTAGCAAGCAATAACAAGCATTGGAATAACCAAGAGGACTGCAGAATTTGTCTCTTCTGAGCTCTTTACTAATACATCAGGCAAGCATCCATAAGAAACAACGTAGGCAGAGGTGACTCAATCTTGGAGTGACCAGGCAAGTGAGATGGACCTTTGAAAAGATTATCTTTTTGAGGTTCATACTGGTTTTCTCCCATTTTACAGCATTAAAGAATTACGTGTCAGAAAGAACCGCTGGGATTGAGACACTTTACCTGCAGGTCTTGTTTTCCTTCACATAACTGTGAAATTATCTGATTTACTCCTAGACATATATAATATTCAATCCTAACAGTAACATTCAAAACCAGAAAGAAACATATATTTATTTTCAGTCATTAGACAATATTCTGAGTTACCATCTGTATAATGGATAGGTAAACAACCAAGCTCCAGAGAAAGGAATCCTAACAATATGTCATTGATAAAGTTAAAACAAAACAAAGTAAAAGACAAACCAGAACACAGCAACAGTATCAGGTGGACAAGGTATGTGATGAAACCTGCATTTGTAGGGAAATTAGTGATAAATTACTGACTGAAAACATCCAAAGATTTTTTTTTTCCCCTTTATGTTACAGCTAGGAGCAACAAACAACTACCCAGTTTCTTTCTATAGTACTGATAGTACAAAGTATTTGGCTGGGCAACCAAGGGGCTTTCTTGTCTAATATCCCTTTATTTATCGTGCAAAGAGCAAAGGAAGCTTTGCAGGCCATCTTGTACTCATCTATCACAAATGAAAACCAAACTATGGAAATTAAAGCTGGGAGAGGAGGTGAAAGGAAATCCTGTCTCAGTCATGCAAAGCCAGTACAGCATCTCATCCTTAATGGTTACAAAAAGAATGGTATTACCATGCACAAAGCAACCTGTGTGTTTAAGCTGCACATAGACACAACCTTTTCCAGTGCTGCACATAGACACTACAAATAAACACTGAGCTCAAAGTGCAAAAAGCACCTTGCATTAGGGTTTTGCCTGGAAAACTGTTGCAGGAGGTACAGAGCCAACTTCCACTGTTTCTGAACTGGCTAAATCATATTCTTCATCAAAAAGTCCTTTTTTCTTCTTCCATAAAGGAAGCATTTGTGAGTCATGGGCTGTAGATCTAGCTTCTGCAAAGTAAGAGATGCGAAGTAACACTGTGAATAAAATAACACATCACTCAGGACATGACTCGATGAGAACTCCATCTCTAAGACTCTGAATACTACATTAAAAGCATCACAGCCACATGACACAAAGTACTGATCTGCTATAAGCTGACTCTGACACTTAAAAATATACCTTTTTTTTTTTTTTTTAAGGCTTCACTGAAAGGTTGTACATTGCAGTATGTATTGTCCATCTGCACCCTAACTGGTGCTACAGTAGGTATTGTCTGGCCTCCTACCTCCAGCATAAACTTGTCCCAAAGGCATTGAGCTGGTATAAATTCAGTATTGTGTGCCTCCTTCAGTGACTCCAACAGTAACACATTCATGTGTCCTGCTTCATCCTCAGCAATCCCTATTGCAGGTCTTAAACCACAGCCTGAGTCTATTGCAAAGCAGCACTTCTCAACTACTCAACTACTACAGCTTCCGTTCCCAAGCATGTGCCTGCAGCAAGCGTAGCTCCCTCCAACCCATAGACACCTCCAATACTATTCCAAATAGGCTTACATCCTCAATATCTCCCACAGGTTGACATTCCCTCATGTAATATACCTCCAATACTGGGTTATGAAATCACAACCCTGGTGGTCTATGACACAATGCTCACGGGAACTTTGGTCTGAAAAATCCCACAACATTTCTGAGTTATGTTTTGGGGCCACAGGGGTGACTCACAAGGTCCTGTGGAGATCAAAACCAGCCACTGTACATATGGATATGCAACCACTCTGCTCTAGGAGGGACCAGGCTTGAGCAGTTTGAATACGAGTCAGTCTACAGACCAAACATCAATTCCACGTATATTATTTTACTAGTGCAAATCCTGCCTCTGACTCAATTCCAAAGTTCACACATGTTTTCATAGTATATGGCTTAGCGGCACTACACAGAAAGATACATGGTCAAACATCTAAGTGCAAACACAACCTCTGGTAGTAGAAGTTCCCAAGTTCAGGTTGTCAAAAAAATGGAGAATAAAGGTAAATATCACTAAGCACTTGTCTCTGACCACAAAGAAAAACAAAAGCTAATACTAGCATTGCAATCAGCGGCCATAAAATAAGAGGTAGCCTGATTTTAGGCCTCTTCTAATCATTGGAGAAATTAAGTCCTGGAAGAGTTTTTCATCTTGCTTTGCCTCTTCCATTTGTAAGTTTTCTAAATTGTGACTTTATACTTTCATGAACAACGGATATGGCACAGTTCCCTATGGTTACAAGAGGGAGTGGACAAGAGCATCACTAAAGCTCCTCCAGCTGAAAAACAAGGCAGCAAATGCGATGATATAAGCCCCAAACAAAACCCTGCTAAGTCCAATAGAGTCCAGTTGTTTTAAATTACACAGGCTTAATCAGCAACTAGCAAACAATAAAAAAATGTTAATTATTTCATTTTCACTAGCTTCCTGACAGGGGAAATTTCCAAGAATGCTTCTAATGAAGTTATGCAGGAAGGATTAACACTGTTCTTTGTTCTGGAAGTTCTCAGAAATGTGGCTTATTTAATGAAGCACTGCACAACAGCTGGGGAAGGTCATTCTTTGGTACAGAATCTGGTTTTGTTACAAAATATTTGTTCACTCTGAGCTCTGAGGTGCTCCTAAGTTGCACCTTCCCCATTGTGTCTGAGGACACTGTGGAGACAGCTGCAATCCTGCATCTGCCTGTGGTAAGTGAATTGCACATGAAACCAACAATATCCTCACACTTTGGTCAAAAATGTTCACTACAGCAGTCCTAGCCATTTCAACACACTAAATCCTGCTCTCAGCATAGTGGGTCAGATCTACTGATCACCCTAATATTTAACTGAAATGAAGGACTGCTTAAGGATCAGAAAGAAGAAAACAAATTTAGAAAAAAAAAAGTTATAGCTCTTGGAGACACCAAGAGTCTGCAGATTCTGAAAGCATATGTGTTATGGATTTCATAGCACTTCTAATTAATGAAATCAGTAAACATCCAGAGAAAGACAAGTTGATATACCTAGTTTGGTACAACATAAAGCATCGTATCTGACAAATCTGGCAAAATATTTGCAAAGAGGACAGACAAATTACAGGTGTGCAGCAACTAAAACAGTCTATTTTGATTAAGTTAAGACTTTCATGAAAATACTGTAGAGAGCAGGTTAACCACAGTTTGCATAAATGCACAGTAGAAGCAGCATTCTTCACTGGATAAAATGACTGCAAAGACTAAACTGACAGTGAAATAACCACACAGACATCTATTAAAATAATCCTACAAGTTTCCCAGAGCAACTATTAAGAACCAGTATTGTCCCCTGATACTCCAAACTCCAGAATTTCTCTCAGTGCCCCAATGACCACAGTCAACATCCTTAGCTATTTTCTGGGGCATTTACCATCTTGATATGTGAATGCCAGTGAAATACGTTTCTGTGGCTATGGTGTAATGATGGTAGAGTGCTCACTTTTTAAAAAGCTTTTGTAGCATGCAATTTCCATTCACTGCCACTACACCTCCATGAATCACCATTAATGTTCCCTAGGTCTGTATGAGACATCGAAGACAAAAACAAAACACCCAGGCAATGGCAGAATTATGATTCTACACAAAATGCAAAAAATGAAAATAAAAAGAAAGCACAGACAAAGCTTGTTCTAGGGAAGATTAAATAGTAATACAACTGAAGCTTTTTTGTTTGAGAGATGATGATATATGTATTTAATTAATTGTCACTTAACCTCAGAATTCTACATAAAATGCCTAAAACTAGCATATGAAAACAAATATAAGAAAAATATTCACATGTAGAACATAGCAAAGTTGGCTAATACTGAAGGATATGTAAGTAGTACACATACTTGTATAAAAACCATGCAGAACCTGCCACAGGCAGGTAATTAGAAGAAAATAATACCACAGTTTATCAGAAGAGACATACCAAAGTCCTGTTGTGACTAATCTGTTTGTCAGCCCCTGGGTAACTTCTGTCAAGATGAATCAGCTACCTATAGAGTCAGCTCCTTGAGAAATAGAACAGATTTCTCAAGCTTTTATACTCTCCACATTACCACAGAGTATCTATGCTCTGTGAATGGTTACATGTCCCTGTTCCATTGGTGACTTACAAGGTCTTCTGATAGAACATTTGCTGTTTTCACTTCTTTTGACTTTTATGCAATAAAACTGAATTTTAATTCTTTCATTACCATGAATTTAAAAAGTGTGTAGCTTAGCTGGTAATAGAGGCCCAAAGTCATCCAATCTCATTGTAACTATTTAAGTGCCAAAACTGGGAGTTTAGTTACTGCAATCTTCTTCACAGTGGAAAGAAAGAGTTGATACTGTTGTACTTTATTCCTTTTCAGATGTGAACTACGACTCTTAAATTGAGGGCTCATGCCAATTACCTAATCTCAGGAAGCATAAACTCTGGTCAAAAACTCTTACTGATATGAGGCAAAGTACTGATCGTTATGGTACTCTCCACTGCAAGGTGACAGTAGTACAGATTTGTTGAAAAAATAGATGATAACCTTCTAAAGAAGTTTTTGGATGAGAGTGGAAAATGCTGATGGCAGTATGGGATTGGCATTTCCCAAGATGACCAGTCACACCTTTCCTGGAGATGGAATAGTATCTCTTCAAAAAGCCTTAAATTCTGCTGAGTATTAAGGAGAACCTCCAAAGCAGCTTGTACCATTAAAGAGTCTGTCCACTGAAAACACCTGTAGAGATTTTAGGAAAGACAGCAATAATTCGCATATTGAAACAATTCATAGAACGAAAATGCCCCTGTGGCAAAGAAATCAAGATGTATTTCCCAACATTGTGTCCTAAGTACAGAAAAATAGAAAAGTGCTAACTATTCATTAGATGTGCTAAGAATTTATTCAGATCATCCACTAGATACTGCAAGATCAAGCTCCCTGTTTGCTCACAACCAAAATTTATGATCAGTGTAAAGAATACATAAGGTATTCAATGTTCTTAGACAACACTTTACATCTTTCAAGCAATTTCTGCTCTTTCTCAGTTGCTAAGAGAAAGACACTAACTAGAAGTGAATGGTCTTAGTTTTTTCAAGAAATATTTCAGTAGTTCACAGGGGATCCAAAATAATATACTACTCTTTTAGCTTGTAACCTAGGTCTTTTTCCAATACTACTCAGTGCATACTAGATACTGTGTAAGAATTTCTTCACCTGGCAATATCATCAAGTTGACCCTGGAGCAGAATACAGTAACTACTGAGAGTCCCTAAGAACAGTAGGGAAAAGACACTCAAGAAAAGAAACATTCAATATTTAAACATTTGAGTAACAAAGTGAAACTGTGCACTATTTAATGATGGAGTACACCATTACACATTTGCCACAGGCTACTGCAAGGGTAGCAGCATGTATGAAGTCAGTCACCACTGATGAGCTGATGTGCTGGAGAGTCATACCTAAGCTTTTGCTCTGGGTGTGCTACCCCCTCTAGAGTGACCATCTGTGATCTAGATTTTCTGGAATAGCATTATTTCCCCTTAATCCCCAGCTGAAGTAGGAAAGCCAAGCTGCAAGCTGGCCCTGTGTTATAATCAAAGGTCTTAAAGATGATTTGGTAAGCTGCTCTAATTACAGTAACAGAGGGCATGTCGCATGACTATTGTAGACTGTAGTGGGTGGTTTTGCTCATTTCCACTAGCTATATGAAAATGCTGTTTAGGATAAAATAAACAAATCTCAGGAGGCAAGGTAAAAACAATGTGTCCCTTGCATTGTGGAAGTGTTGAAGGTCAAAGCCTGTAAACCAGTCACATACTGAAGCTCTTGCCTGAAAGTTAAAACCTTCCACTGTGAAAACAATTACCTCTATTACCCAGTAACTGCAGCTTTCATTATGCAGAGCTATATTGTCTTAATGGCACTGACTGATAATTAAACTGATAGGATCTAATTTTCTTGGTATGGAATGACAGGTTTCTAATTGCCTAACTTCATGCTTTGCCTATTGGCTAAGAGTTTCTTGCTCCTTAGTGTGGCTGAAATTAGTCACGCCTTTTGTTTCAGGGTTGTTCACACTACTGTCACACCTTTGATTCCTCTTTCTATTTTTTCACATTTGCCTTGTCAAACTGGGAGTTGTTGAGTAGTTATCCACACAAATAAGTATTGTCTTTGACGTAAGCCTTTCTTCAATTCTCAAGCAAAGTGCAAACTGGTGGGCTGGGAGGTTGTTTTTGCTTGAAGCAGCTCTTTCTATTTATTTTCCTACTAAAACCTCATTAAGGAGATGGTCTTAATGTACATTTATTTACCTTTGACCATGGCATTCCTAGCATGCAGGTGTCCCATGATTGCTTTACCTAGCCTCTAAAAGTCATCTGACCCTTTGCTTAGCATTCTGCACTACAGAAAAAAGAAATATCACAGTAGATAATAGATCTGAGCATTTTAACTCACACTTCCCATAGGAATTACAAGTAAAGAGTAGCAGCAGTACAAAAGCAAACCTCCTCCTTTGCCTTCACAGAGCATATGTATCATCTCAAAATCACGCTAGGAGGCCTTGCTATGTGGGAGCGGGGGCAGCAGAAAGGAAGCATGAGAAGGTCATCTGTGGAAATAGTACTTACACTACATTTAACTTTCAATCCGCAGCAGCGGGCACTGACACTCTGCAGACTTTTTTGGGGGAGGTGCAGTGCTCAGGCTTCCTGGGGTGCCCTCTGGGAGCGTGGGTCCTGCAGAGCCAGTTGCCATGTCTCCGGCACCACTTTCCCCAGCAAGCTCCATTCCAGGACTCCTTAAGCCTTTATGTTGGAGCAAATAAGCCCTCTTGAGACACAAAGCAGTAGGGAGCAAAGGGTAGGGATACTTAAGCAGTTCTGTGAGAAGTCAACAGCTATGCTGGTATCAGTGAGCTCTACCGAATTCTCAAATTTTTTTGCTATTATGCTCGTGATCTACTAATTGCAGGGGAAAACTTACATAGAATTTAAGACTATGCTACTTAAGAAAAATTAAGAAAGAGCATATGAAGTTTTATGTCAATAAGAGATTGATATGTCTGAGTTGACACAGCTTACAGTACAAAAAAGCATAACGAGATGCAATTAAAACTTGCATTTGTCCTGCCTCAACTTTCATTTTCTTACACTCTTCTAATAAGACTGCCTTTCTGCCACACTTTGCTCATCCATCTATTCAGCTTATGACTGGTGAACGGCCTTTTACTTAACATCAGCAAGCATGAATTTATTGTTTTTTAACATTATCATCCTTATCACGCAAGTCCTTAAGAGAAGGTATATAAGAAAGAAAACTTCGAAATACTTATTTTCAAAATGAAATCTAACCAAAACATATTGTTTCAGTGTGAAAATCATTCTTTCTGTGTTCCCAGGCACAGACAGGAATGGAAGAGACAGGAGGGAGCACACAGCACAGATGTCAGACAGGTCATTAAATTCCCTGCAGCATACTATAGTGACATGAGTGATATATCAAACTATTTCTAGTAGAAAAAGATGGCAACCAGAAAAGATCCATAATTACAAACAAAACTGCAAACAAAAGAAAAAGTAAAGATCTCTGGAAGGTTGTTTTATGCCATTACAGATCCAACTATTTAGCTGCTGAAACTAACACGGAACACCCTGAAATGGCAGGGGAAAGTATGTTCCGCTGAATTCTCTCAGTAGCAGTAAAGTTTTCTTTGACTGTCAGTACAAGACAACCGTACTAATCTATTCACATTAGTTTCACCTGATTGCCTGGTTTGATGGAAGACTCAATTACTTTGGGATTAACACAGCAATAAATTAAAATTCTGGAGACCTGCTCAAATTACTCCAAGTTTCCAAAACTCTACAACTTCCTACATGCCACTTGTTAGTGTAACAGAGCTAATTCAATTAATGTTATTTGTGCTATTTTTTTGTGTCTCTAAACCATTGCTTAAAAAAATAATTATAAAGTCTTAACTAACTAAGCAACTAAAATGGCCTCACTGAGAAAAGTGGCAAGGACACAGAAATATCAAATAGCTAAGGGAGTTAACTGGAGTTTTGGTTGTTTTGTTTTTCAAATTCAGGCCACTTATTCAGTTGTCTAAAATCAGAAGCATTGTCCTAGTATCCTTTCTTTGAAAATCTGGGGGTTTAGGTATTTCTGTTTTACTCTTCCAACACAGAAATACAAAGAGCTCACCGCGACCATCAGTAACAGCCAATATTTATATCTCAGTCATGCCCTTGGACCTACGTAGCATAACCAATTTAAGCAGCCGATGTGTGCTGTGATGTGCCAGGACACTGGTGCCTAAGACCTGGGGAAAGGACACTAGAGCTGCCTTCTAGTCTACCTATCAGGGCTCCTTCTCCCACAAAAATCAAGCAGGAATGAAGAAGCAGCAATGAAGCAGCTCTCTGGTATAACGTCCACAAGTTCAGGTGTAGCCTTTACATAAAACCTATCAAGTTTTAACAGAAAATTCAGGACCTCGCATAATGTATTTAAGACACAGTTGTTTCTAATACGATGAAAATTTCTCATGAAAGGCTCTTTGCTAATACATTCTCCAGCAAAACTTAATCTACATCACCCACACAATAATGCAACAGATGTGACTCCTCCCTTTAGCAACAGTAAGAATTCAGAGAGCTTGAAGAGACTGAAAATTTCCAAAAAGCACAGAGCCTGATCATTTTGGCTCTGTGTTCACTAAAACCAAGAAATGACCTGTTTTCTCCTTTCCATGTACATCCACAGTCCATGCAACCTCATTGACCAACACTGCCTTGTGTTAGAGAACTTCCACTTAAAAATGATTCTGCTTGTTTAGATGGAATTGTCATACTAAAGAACAAAACTGAAATAACCTGAAGATGTCTGGCAAACTACACCTCTTCAGTGGAAGGCTCATGAAGACCTCAGGTTTAAAGGCACCTTCAGTCCTTCTATAGCAACAATAATTTTGCCACGTGACACAGAATTTTTGCTACACAGAGCTAATTGCCACTCACCTTAAAACCATCAGTACCCCCAAATTGTTTGGTAACTGCAGTATCTCTTCTCTATCAGGAAGAAATATGAATCACACTAAAAAAAAAGTCTGCTTTTTATAAACTGCATAATTTTCATGTAGTAAAACCTGTATTTTCGAAGTATAACGTGCAGGGATATTCACTTGCATATATAGTTAACAGAGGGTTATAAATCATGTCCTGTCAGGCTATGGGAGCAACTGATTTACAAAGGATAAACTGTATATTTATGATCAAAGGAAGTCAGGAAATAAGGGCAAATCACTCGGTGTCTGCTCAGGAGAAAACTCCATACTGAGGATATCTGTATTTCTAAAACCATTCTGACACCAACTAGTCATCCCGGGAAACAGCTTAAAAATTTATACTGTGATTATAAGGTTTATGAACCCTCAAATAAACTTAAATCTAAATGGAGATAACAGGTATTATGAGGACAGGACTGTCTCCAAATCAAGAAATAACTTTGCAGAGGCAACAACCCAGTATGAGTTTCTTTTAGCCCACTTAATGCAACAGCATGGATGTTCTGACAGCGCTCTATCTGAACAAAACAGAGACATCTCCTTCTGGAGCTGAGCTAAAGGACATGTAGCAATAAACCGTAAGCATACATTTAAGGGGGACAAGTGACAAGCATAAGGTGGGATACCCTTGCCAAATTGTGGAAACAGTGGACTACCACAGCTGTGGAAGCTACAGAACTGGTGACCCACTTGGAAAATTATGTGGCTAATTTTAGAGTTCTTGCTAGTATTTCTTACTCAAAAGGAGTAGAAATAGGACCATAATCAAAAAGTCCATTTTGCAGAATGTGGAGATAAGTCAAGGTGAAAAACTTATTGTTGTCTGCAAGGTATAAGTTTACCAAACTCTGCTTTACTGTGCAATGCAAGATATGCACGTCCTGTGGACACTGCCAAGGCTGAAAGTATTTGTGTCATATAAGTACATTTTGATAAATCAAGTTTGCCTAGTCTTCTTCACTTCTGTTTCTGCTCAGTCCTTTCTTGGTGCACCAATTTGAGAATTAAATAAAATCATCTTGCTTCTTAGACAAGCCTGAAATAATTCTCTAATAGCAAAACGAATTTTATACACACACCACTGCCAAATCCCTCACTTCGGCTGGTTTAAGATTATAAAAACAGTATTTTCTACTTTATGGTTAAGATACCAACTAAACTACTGAGCATGTCAGCAGTTGAGTAAGGATGGACCAGAAGGCCTGAAACTGTTTTAATTTTCAATTAGCAATTTAATAATGATATTAATTGCTCATGGAAAGTAAGGCATTCAAAAAAGAAGCCTTCTTAAGGAGAGGAAAAAGTGGTCACTCAGCCACCTAGATGACATAAGAACACGAGAGGCAGCACATGACTGAGGCATCAGAAAATACATGACTTGGAAAACAGAATAAAAATCTAGAATTTCTGGGAAAAAAAAATCATCAAGGAAAAGCTACCTTTACTGGTTTGGATCATGACAAGAGTCCCTAAGACGTTGTTTCTACTTGATGTATCAAGAAAATTTCAGTGAGAAAAGAATCTAATCTAAGCAATATTATCTTGTATCCTGTACTAACAAAGAAAACAAGCAAGCATAAGGTAAAGATGAACAGAGCTTTCAGTACATTCAGATTCACACGATGGCAAAAATTACACAGTCTACTGAAGAACATAATGGAAATGGGTGTTTGTGGGTAAAACCCCTATAGAAAAATGGTCATTATTGTCCTTTTTGAAGCGAAGCCTCTACACAAACTGGAATTTGGAACCTCAAAGGAAAGAGTGGCTAAACAGTGAGTGGAATTAAAAGTGAGCATCATGAGGGAGGAATATTGTGCCACAAATGCTTTTTCATATTCTGTGAAAACAGACATATTGTAAGTCTGTGGTTTTTTACTATAAGGAAGAAAAACAGATTTAGAAAGTTTGGAAAACAGGAAAATGTAAAACCAGAAGTCAAACAACACTTAAGAACACAAATGCTAAAATACAGCACAGATATTTGAAAGAATATGAAAGAAAATACTAACCCACTGACCATGGTAGGTTGGCATTTCTTATCTTCTGTCACCTTTTGTTTAAAGTATCAAAGTGTTCAGAAGCAGAGTTAGAAAAACTCAAAGCAAAAGACTACTACTTCTACGCTATTACTTCAGGTCATTCACTTCTCAGCCAAATACAAGACTAAGACAAAGCTGTCAAGCTAAAGAATAAATAATATACAGATCAATCCTAAGGCCCAAAGGAACCTCTGGGATAACTGAATCCAGCATTAAACAAGATGACTTTAAAATTAATTTGTACAGAGAAAAAAGCTGATATTTCCACTGAGCATTTCCTGCACCAAATCCAGTAATGGAATCTATATGGGCTCTAGCATGGTTTTTGGACAGATAACAAGTGTTTTCACTTTGACTTCCTGATGATGACTTTTATAGGTACTGACACTGACACAGTATGTTCATGTTTTCCTAAATATATTTGTCTACATTCAACTTCCAGCAACTGAATTTCATTACACAGAATCACAGAACATTAAGGGTTGGAAGGGACCTTGAAAGATCATCTAGTCCAACCCCCCCACCGAAGCAGGATCACCTAGATCAGGTCACACAAGAATGAGTCCAGACGGGTTTTGAATGTCTCCAGAGAAAGGGACTTCACAATCTCTCTGGGCAGCTTGTTCCAGTGCTCTGTCACCCTCACTGTGAAAAAGTTTTTCCTTATGTTTACCCAAAACCTCCTATGCTCCAGCTTGTATCCATTGCCCCTTGTCCTATCACTGGATGTCTCTGAGAAGAGTCTGGCTCCATCCTCCCAACACTTGCCCTTTACATATTTATAGACATTAATGAGGTCACCCCTCAGTCTCCTTTTCTCCAGGCTAAAGAGACCCAGCTCTCTCAGCCTTTCCTCAGAAGGGAGATGCTCCACTCCCTTAATCATCTTAGTGGCTCTGTGCTGGACTCTCTCCAGTAGCTCCCTGTCTTTCTTGAACTGGGGTGCCCAGAACTGGATACAATACTCCAG